>APFE031265461.1:0-12600 GCA_000404065.3 Pinus taeda
ACCTTTCATTTTTTGTTAAAAAACATTTAAAACTATAACTAAAGCAAATCTTTGAGAAAACTATTGAATAAAGCAAACTTAAGAGCTACAAACTAACAAAACCCTATTTGAAGTAGAAAGCTTACAAAAAATCTTTTTGAGGATGTTTTACTTGGTCACAAGCAAACCAAGGACTAATTTGTTCAGAATCACAAATAAGTCAAGAACAACCAATTTTGTATTCATTTTTAAAATGAAAATCCAAACTTTCAATCACAAGCTTATCGAAGTTTTGGAAAGAGAAAACTCAAAGCGGATTTCTCAACAAGGGGAGATCTCAAAAAATGGTTAGACTCTCAAGAAGACTGGTAGACACTAAGGTAATCTGAAGTCCCTACAACCTCTAAGCTCAGAGCCACTACACAACCAAATTGAAAAACAAACCCAACAAGGAAAACTTCTAGGAATTTCACCTAAAACCCTAATGCTAATGAAATTAAACCAAGGAAAGATTTCAACCTGTCACATGTAGGTATGGGCAGAGGATAACTACTAGAAAAACAAAATAAAACTAACTGAATGAGAAAAAGTCAAAATTTTCAAAAATTTAGCAGGGTACGCAGGTGCAGAGTTCACCCAGGTGCGGGTACGCTCTGTGCACAAAACCAAAGTGCGTACAAGTACGCACTGTGATATAAGCGCAGACTGTGGACTTCAACCAAAGTAATGAAAAAGAAAAAAAAAAGCTAAATCCACTAAGTCTACCCAAAGCCACACACAACAAGCCAAAAACAGAAACAAAAGGCAAGTTTCTCAAGTAAAAAAAAAACGAGGAAAACAATCAAGTCCCCAGTGGAGTCGCCATTTTGTCACGTGGAACGAGTCGACCTTGGGGACAAGACAGACCTTCCTAGAATCTAATGAAGGCCTAATGACAAACAAACCAACCAGACACTATCTTTCTCTAAATGTGCTTTATAAATAATGGCAAATGAATGTGTTTAAGAGCCTACCTCATGTCCAACGCAAGTTCAGAGATGCCTTCGCTCCTTTGATCCAAGTAAGTTCCTTTGTTGCGAACCTGCAAGCACAAACAAGGGAAACGATTAAATAGCACCTGAATATCCAATATTATAAAACATATTTAACATGAAAGTCAAGGAGTCCATGAAACAAATAACATGAGATACTTGTTGAGAAAAATGAGCTTGATTGTATTAATTAAAAAGAGAAAGAACCTTACAACCTTTGCCTTGACGCTATACAAACTCCTCCAGGGTCCACAAGAAGTCCCTCTACTTTGAAAAGCTTCACTCACTCCCTAATGAAGCCAAAAAGGTATGTGATCTCTCCTCTTAATCTCAAATAGGAAGTCTTGATTTCACTAGCATTTACCCTCAAAAGTTCAGCTTCTAACCCCTCTGGCCACTGACCCAATGCCTCAATTTATAGTGCAATTGAGATTAGTTACCAGCTCCTCCTTCAAAGGGATAGCATCCACCTTCAAAGGGATAGCTCCTCTTAACAAGGGATTAGTTCCTCCTATGATGGGATGCATGAACCACTTGGAGTGAACAATCCACGTAAAAAATGCTTCTAGAAATCTATAGAATTAACCCAAGATGAGTTTTTTAAGATAAAGATTGTGCCTTTTGACTTTTACAGGGGTACGCACCCTCCCCTTTACATACAGAGCGTATAAGTATGCAGATAACTTGAACGAAAGGTGTGGGCCCACAGGAAAAAGTAAGAGAAAGTGCGGAACCAAAGTTACATTGCTTTTTGATGTCTTTCTCTCATTTCTCAAGCTTGTTTTGAAGAGCTGAGGTTTAAGACTTGCTTAGGAAGCTGGTATAGGTAATGATAGGCCTACACCGACTGCAAATAATCAAGGTGACGATATTTTTGTGTAACAGGTGCCTCACGGGAGTTTTTCACCAAGGGCTCATTTTATTTTTTATTTTTATTTCACTCTTGTCCTACCATCAGGAGGTTTTCTTCAACCCCAAAAGCTCCTCTCAGGTGCCTCATAGAGGTTTTCACCTAATTCCCCTATTTTTTTTTCATTTTTCCATTTTTTTCAAAATAGAATAGTATTCAAGAATTTGATGAGCTGGAAGCTGGGACACTTCCAATCATATTCACTTCCTTACTAATCGTACTCATGAATTATTCCCTTGACATAGGTTTTTTATAGGCTTTCAAACTATATCCATTGAGCAACAAGCATAGACCTTCTACATCAATGGTCCTTTTTTGCACAACCCCACTATCGTGGAAATTGTCTATCAGATATGGGCCCATCCACCTAGTCATAAAATTTCCTTTAAAGTCCTCAAAACTGGAGTCATATAGTAGATCCCAATCACCCTCTTAAAAATAATTTTCTTTGATGTGTTTATCATGCCATTTTTGTACTAGATTCACCTCTATGTATAGGAGGGCCTTCATCCTGAATTCTTATAAACCATTGAGTTGGAGCAACCTCTCTTTTTGTTGCCTTTTAAAATCCAAATCCAACTATCCTACCATTCTCAAAGTGTTGTACTCAAACTCAATGGAGAGAAAAGCCTTCCTCCCATATACAAAATCATAAGGGGTGAAGCCAATGGTTGTCTTCCAACTTTTCTTATAAGCCCAAGTGGCCTCCACTAGTATGTCAGCCCAATATTTCATGTTGTTTCTCACAACCTTTGTGAGAATGCTTTCCAATTCTCTGTTGGCAACCTCTACTTGTCCATTGCTGTGAGGATGGAAAGAATTTGACATTATGTTCTTGATCTTATTCTGACTCAACATATTTTCAATTAGGTGTGAGGTGAATTAATCACCATGATCCATGATTAGCTCTCTATGGTACCCAAAATTGTAAAACATATTCTCCCCTAAGAACTCAACCACTTTCTATTTTGTTGCTACCTTGACACTCTTAGTTTCAACCCACTTTGTCAAGTAATTAGTGGACACAATTATGTACTTTTTCTACCATGATGGTGGAAAGAATTTGACATTATGTTCTTGATCTTATGTTGAGTCAACATATTTTCAATTAGGTGTGAGGCAAATTAATCACCATGACTAGTGACTAGCTCTCTAGGGTACCAAAACTTGTAAAAAATATTCTCCCTAAGAACTCAACCACTTTATATTTTGTTGGTACCTTGACACTCTTAGTTTCAACCCACTTTGACAAGTAATTAGCGGACACAATTATGTACCTTTTCTACACAATCAGTCACTTGAGGTTGCAAAGTCATTTCATCTCTTGGAGTAGGCTTTCCCATTCTTTGGTACTCATCACATCGACTATTATATCTTCTTGCATCTTGGTGGAGAGTGGGCCACTAGTTGATAGCTTGTAGTGAATTGAAGGATTTCCTCTTGGGTACAAAAATTCCTCCTCACTGACACATCTCCTTAGAATTTGATCTAGGCTTGCTTGAAGAAATTTCCCCCAATCTAAGTGAACGGTGCACCTTTTCTATAATTCTATGCTTTTTCTTGAAGGACAGATTTGGAGGGAACTATGCAGCCACTAAATAGTTGGATATGTCAGAAAACCATGGAGCAAGGATTGAAATAGTGAATAAATTCTCATATGGAATTTGGTCAACAACCATTCCTTCCTCACCTACATGCAAAGCAAGTCTAGACAAAAATTCTACAAATACGTTTTCTCTACCAGGCTTATCAATGATAGATAGATCAAACAATTGTAACAAAAGAAACCATCTAATAATTATGGCATTCACATCAAGATTCTTGATATAATATTTAATAGCAACAGGGTTAGTATGTAAAATATATGGTAACCAGTGATGTGATGTCTATATTTATTCAAGGAATGGACAACAACTAGTAGCTCCTTTTTAGTCACATTATAGTTCAATTCGTCCTTGGACAAATTTTTGCTGATCAAGTAAATGGAATAAGGTAATTGGTCATCTATTTTTCCTAGAGCTTCTCCTATAGCTTCTCCTATAGCTTTGTTAGAGGCATCAACATAGATGTGGAAAAGAAGAGACCAATTTAGGGCTCATAGTATAGGTGCAGTAGTGAACTTGTCCTTTAGGGTTTCTAGGGCCCCCTTGGTAGCTTTCTAACCATAAAAAATAGGATCCCTTGGCCAATAGTCTAAAAAATGGTGAGGCTACTTTTATGAAGTTCTTTATGAATCTCGTATAGTATATAGCTAATCCCAAGAAAATTCTAACATCCCTCTATTTCTCAGAAGTAGGGACCCTCTATGTGATAGAAATTTTATTTGGGTCGGCTTGTAGTCCATCCTAGGATACTAACTGACTTAGAACAATCCCTACATTCATCAAGAAATCAAGTTACAGAGAGCCTTCAACAAATCACACCCATAGAGGGTGAAATCATCCATATAAATTTACAGAGAGTCATGGACTAGTTCTACAAAGATGCTTAGGATTTCCCTCTAAAGAGTGCAAAGGCATTACATAATCCAAAAGGATGGACCCTATAAGAAAAGTTACCACAAGAAAAAGTGAAGGTTGTTTTATCTTGTCCTCTATGCTGATCTGGATCTAGTTATAACCACTAAATCCATCCATGAAAGTGAGGAATTCCTTGTCTGCAAGACAATCTAAAACTTGGTCAATAAAAGGTAGAGGGAAATGGTCCCTTTTGTTGCTTTGTTTATCTCTCTATAGTCCTCATAGATCCTACATTTCTAATTCTTGTTTGCGACTAGAACTAGAGGAGATGCCCACTCACTATCTGAGATGGGGTAAATGAACCATGCATCCAACAACTTTTGATGTTCTTCTTTAACTATATCTTTGAGGGATAGGTTCATTCACCTCTGAGGTTGGCACACTGGCTTGAAACCTTACATGATGTAAATGTGGTGAGTACACACTGAAGGGTGCAATCCCTTCATTGCCTTATAACTCCAAGCAAAGGCATCCATATACTCTCTTATCATGTTGCATAACTCCTTTTCCTGATGTGTAGAGAGAGAGGGGTTTATTTTCAATGTTCTTTCTGGATCAAATTTTGTCATCTTGACATGAGTAGCACTTGAGTAATATAGCCACAAATTAGTCCAAGGGTTATCTTCATATTTTTTTACTAACTCCTCAAGGGACATGGCGTTGGGGGGCTAATTCTAGAGGATTTGATCAATTAGGTCATCTTCATCAAGTTTGCCCCCTCCTATAGTAGCATCTAGGGTACAAATTAGGTAACAGGTGGAAGAGTAGAATTCATATTACTCCCCCTATTCTAACCATAAAGGTAAGTCATGCTCTATAGATGGCTGAGAAGGAGGGTACAAGACCAATTGTTTGGACAAATGCCCATTTTTCATATTCCCAGCCCTGCAACTTATGTGAGAATCATCACTAGCTAGCCATGGCCTTCCAAGAATGAGACGATAACCATTAAACTTGGTCTTAGGTTGGAGAACTGAGAAGTTAGCAAGCCATTACCAGATATCAATGGCGACCATCACATCCTCAGCAACTCCCTTAAGAGCTACTATGGATCTTTCTGTGAGTTGCAAGACTGTTGTTATCTTCCTTAATGATCCTTGGAGATTTAGTTTAAGCATAGTCTCCTTAGTCATCACAACGATGGCAGCCCCAAGAATGATCAAGGTATGGGGAACAATTATACCATCGATATGCACATTTGCAACAAGACTTCCACGATCTCGATACCTCAGGAAAATCACTCACCCAACATTAAGTCAGATAGTTGTCCAATAACATTAATGGTAGGGGTGTCTTTCTTTCACCTCCCAGGACGTTTGAAGCATTTCTATGTCATTAAATTATTGTAGGTGGGGCCATCCTTGATAGCTTGGAGGAGTGGGATTTTAATACACAAGTTTTTCAATTCACCCAGAAGTTCAGTCTCTTCTGGCGTGCGCTGCATAGGATGGATTAATCTCTCGGGAAAATTAGGTGAGTTAGATTGAGGAACACTCTCTCACCTTTCATCTTCAAGTTCCTTAGGTGGATATGGAGGTATATTATCTAGAAGCACTCTTATAGATTTGAGGTTGACTTCTTCAATTTCTACAACATAGCTAGGGTAACATGTTTCCCACTAGAGACATGTTGGGCCTATTTGTTGATCGGGTTTGGATTTGGTTGAGCAGACATTGGAGGTTTCTTAGGTGGAATAGGGTGACAAAGTTGTGGTTTACATTCAGGCAGAGGCAGTAAGGATGGAGATTGGTTGTATGGATGCCTCCACCACTGGGATGGTGTATTCAACTAATGTTGTAGTGGATCATATGGATGAGATGATTGATTGTGAGGTTGGGAATGGTATTGAGGTGCAAAATACTAAGGAGGAGGTGTGGACCATGAAGGATTAGTAGGAGGACACCAATGGATCATGGATGCATTCTGGTTAGGGTTGTAATATGAATAGGATACCCATTGCATGCCTTTCTAGTATGATCAAGGTCCTTGAGGCCTTCTTTGGTTGATATAGTAGAGTTGTTCAGTCACACCTTCAGTTCATTGATACACAAATTTCAATCTAGGAAGAGAAGGACACTTGTTTATGGAATAGTTCTCCTCACAAACCAAGAATATATCTATAATATTCAATGGATATTCATTTCTAGGGCGCCTTCTAATGAATCTAGGGAGAAAATAGCTAAGGCTCTTTCTACTTCCTCCTGCTTCCTCTTGATCTGCATGGTGTCCATTTGTAGAAAAATGGTATGAAACATTTCACTCTTGAAGTCTAACAATATGTTCCCAATTTCAATTTTGATGGATTTGTTGGAGAAGGATGAACTAGCCAAAGCTTGAATTACCCTTCTTTCTAGCTTCCCTATAATGATTTTTGAAACATGTCTTGATATCTTCATAGGATAACTAATATGTGTCCCCTCTTGATAAGATGTTTAGTGTTTCTAGGAGATATTCACAGTTCCCTCTAAGAAAGACTAGCTTGAGTGATTTAAGTTCAAGGGTGCATCTAGTCATTTTGTATCTGAGTTGGAAGCTTTACTTATAATATTCCAAAGACTCATCATGTCTGCAGGTCATTCTGAATATTTCCTCTTTTGTATTTTTGGAGCTGTAATAATCCCTGTAGTTATTATTGAGGGCTTGTTGCATTTGATCCCAGGTAGTGATATTTTCCACATGTAAATGCATAAACCACTACAAGGCTACATATTTAATGCTAGATGGGAAAAACTTCAACTTTTCTTTGTTAGAGGTATAATCATAATCTCTGCATATGAAAACAAAATCAAACAAAAAGGTATCAGGGTCCTTTGAGGTTAAGCCATGGAAGTGAGGAAGGGTAGAGAGGCTGATGTTTTTCATCCTAGAATCTCCATTAGTTTCTCTAATGGGAAACACACCCTCCATTCTATCTTCAGCTCCATTTCTTCCTTCAATCCCATTTCTATTTTCAGGCATGGTGTAGGTTAGTTGAATGGTTTCTTCATATTCTTCCCCAATAGTCTCTTCAAAAATCTCTCCTTGTTCGCCTAATGGGTCCTCTAGCTCACAAGCATCGAAGAAGAGGGAAGGTTGGTTGTTAGATGTTGTGGGGGTATTTGGAATTTTTTTTCCTAAGTTGTATCTACTCCTACGAGGAATGAAAGGAATTTTATTTTTTAGCATTTTTCTAGAACTACTTGCAAAATGGAAATAAAGTAGGATTTGAAACTATTTTCTGAATGGAGCTACTTGTAGAATGGAAAGAAAGAAAATATTTCAACAATATATTCAATGAAAAACAAAAAGGAAAGAAGGAATCACATCTATGTATTGAATTTTAAATGGAAAGGAAATAAAAAATCACATCTACTTAGACACGTCCTCGACAATGACACCAAAAAGTGATGAGATCCAGTATTACAACAAGAATGCTACAAATCCTAGGGCTACCAACTTTAATTCATGAACTCGGGGCTCATATAAACTTGGAGGTCACAGTGTTGTATACATAGTAGATGCAATGGTCCACTCTTGTCACTTTTCAACTGGGGCGATCGAACACTAGGGTTTCTCAAACGAGTATTTTATTAACCTGAAGGAGTCTGACTGTTAATAGAAAATGGAAAAATATATGTGATGGAGAAAGGAAATGTTCCCTATTATAGGGAATGAAAATATTGAATGGGAGAATTCTATGAAGTGACATGAAATTATCTAGCTAGGCATTTACACATTACATTCAAAAAAGACCTAATTGAACATTTCATTCTAACACCTATTTATTTATACTAAGTAAGCATGGAAATTAACCTTAAACTAGTCCAACTGTTGTGTGCATGTACCAACTATAAATTGTAAAAAAGAGAATTTTTTTATTTTCAATTTTATAAATGTAAATGCTAAGTGAACCAATATGATAGTTTGTAGGGGAGAAAGGCATGGGGAAATAGGTCCATAATAGTGTTGAGGGTATGGTAGCCAAGTAGAGGCTTAACCTAAGCTCAAATGATCATCTCTTCTTAATTTGAGATTAAAACAAGATGCTATAGGGTTTCTTGTAGTACTATAGGATGCCCTCGGTTTTATGACAGGATGTCCTAGTTTACTACAAGAAACAAGTTGAAAGCTATAGGAGGGTAGGAGAGGTGGAATAAAGTGTGGGAAAGGTTTCTGATGGTGGGATAAGGCATAGAGGAGCTTTACGCTGCCCAAGGTGCAACCCAACTTTTCAAAATGGTTGGATTTTATCAAGGGAGATGTCCACTTTGCTACAAAACTGAAATTTAGATTAGGAGTTGGTACACTTGGGTAGTATGGGTGAAGAAGACTCAGATGAGGCTAGTGAAATGAGTTCTCCTTGTAGATCAGAAAATCCTACAAAAACATACATTATTTTGTTCATTTATGCCTAAATTCATTTACATATGGAAAAGATGAGTTGAATTTAGGAAAAGCAGAGTTCTTGATGGATAATGGTGAAATTTGTGAATTTCAATGCTTTCTAAACTACAACATATTAAAAATCCAAAATGACAGTTGCAGGTACTTTTAAGGAACCATAAACAATAATCTAACACATCAAGAACCCGATCCGTGCAATGATCTAAAGAGACAAATATGTTTTTGGGGTTGTGAGAGTGGGGCCCTCAAACCATGATCCCATGAGGGAGATGAGGAAGAGGCCACCATCACAATATTTTCCTAAGCATTGACTTTCGCTATTGTATCATTGATATACCTTTTCAACTAAATATGGGAGAAAGCTAAATAATAATTCATGTACTTTCAAATGGGATAAAACATAAATAACTTTAGCATCTAACTATGAATATAATCTAAGCATACATATACAAAAATAAGAGGAACCACTACTACTAGGGTTGGGCCTTAACGCAAGAGCTTCAACCCTCTAAGTCAACTCAGTGCTGGATCAAAGAAACACTTTCCATCATCACCAAAATGTCGAAAATAACATGAGAATAATAACCACAATCTTATTCTCAAGATTGCCTCATGGCTATAATAAAAATTTGAATCCTGATGAGTACCTAGCCCTTCTTATTTATACAATTGAAGCTACCAAAGGCTTCCTTAAAATTAGAGAGCGTTGGCTCCCAACCTCAGGATTAACTTGTCTTCAACTATCACTCGTTTGGTTGCCAATGTACTTGGTGGGCTTGGCTGCTTGTAACTCCGAGATGATGATATCTGGTGGAGGAATCTTCGAGTGATTGAAGAGTTAAGGAGTGATATCCAATCTTTTAAAATCCATCTCTCCATCTACTTCGATTTATTACACTTAAATTAGCCAAAATTAACGCCAAATCCTACAATTAATTCCCATTAGGCCACATGACATAACATCTCACCTTTACCCTTCTTACTAGGAAAAATATAATAAATTATGTCGTTAAATGTGAGAAAAGTTGATTTTAATAAGCTCAAGAGTGGAATTGAGGGCCATATAAGTTACCTACTGATGAGCCTCATCAATGCACCCTTCCAGTATATTCATTTTGGGAACATTGTCCCTTGGAATTTGAGCTTGGGGGTTTGAAATTAATAGAAGGTTCCAAACAAATGGATTACTGAAGGGACCCATGCTAACAACGTTATTTGATGTGATAGATTAAGGTCTAGGAGTAGACAAAAAAGTGAAAAAAATTGGCATGTACTTGATTCCACTCAGAGTAGGTGCAACTAAGTTGGTCAAACTTGGCATAGTTTGGATAGTGGGGTAACCAATCAATTTTGTATTACTGAATACAACGAGGGAAGTGAGGGTGGACCAAATTTTTCCACAAAAGCCAATGCCCCATTAATCGTTGGGGGAATGGTGGATGTAGGTACAGTCGAAGACATGTTAGGTATTTGTGCTACCCATATCAATATTGGTCCTAAAGGATTAGTGAGGTGAGTATTATAAGGATGTACAAATCCTTTTGTGAAAAAGTCCTTCGGTGGTATAGTGTCATGGGATTTATTATTTGATTTGGTGTTTGATCCAGGATCTTTTTCTTATAGATGTATTGAGGAATTATATGCATAAATTTTAGCTTTAAGATAGAAATTTGTGCACTTGAGAGAAGAGGAGAAACACATAAAGCATCAAAGAAGACAAGATACTTGATAATGAAGTTCATCCAATTTGAACTATGTCTCCAAGCCCTGCTCAATCAATGGGGAGGCTTTCATTCATTAAGTGGCATGAGAAAGAAGAGTACAATAATCATTTACAAAAAGGAGTGTAATACCTCCATTATGGAAAATGGCCAAAAAATGCAGAACTCTATTGGAGAAACGAACAACACCATTACGTTCTTGGTGTTGAGAAATGCTAAAACCATATAAAACTTATTGAAATATGACAAAGTGAAAATCCGTCACCTCGAGAAATTTCTAAGATCATGGTTCCTCCCCTCTCTCTGCACTGCTCATGGTTCCTCCACCTACCAATTAACATGCCTCAAACTATGTGCATGCTCCTCCTCTACTGCCTGGGTGCACTGATGAATTGAGTTTAAATATTAAAAGGGTGGGTTGGTTTTTCAAAATCTCTATTGGGTGGAGTGGTTAGAGATTTGTTTGTTGTGGAGGGGGTTGGGCGGTCAAACCCTGCCCCCCTCCCATTTTACATAACAACATTATTTTTTTGGGAAGGGAGGTCGGGTTGGGCGCACCTCACCTATTCCTTGCTTTACGGTGGCCCATACATATTTACGTGGGCTGTTGAACTGGTAAATCCCCTCTGCAGACAGAGGCGATCCCACTAGCCCAACACGGGTCTAGAAACAATCACACAACGCTAACATGCAGGTTCCTAATTGCACAAATCAGAGATCGATCATGATGGTCTACCTAGATTCCAACGCTAGTAGTTGTAGAAGAATCGTCGCTCCCATTCCTTTGCTTCGGCTGGTCACAATCCCCATGATCCTCGTGAATGGACACCTGCACATGCGAAGAACGATACAAACACAAGCATAAAATCCAGTATATGCAATTATATATCGGTCAGAAAAGATATAACTCAATTACCATAATGAAGACACATGAGTGGAACCATAATGATAGTCGTCTATTAATGAGTAAAAATAGAGAAATATTACAACAAAAGGTTCTGACGTTGAACCTCCTCTGACTGGGCAAGCAGCTAAATATGCCTTGCAAAGTGACCTCTTCTCTCTTAATATTTCGGCAGCATAACCCCTCTATACTTTACAATTCTCACTATCACTCCAGCATTACTTCAGCACTCACAATAGCTCTAGCAAAACTAGTTGATTTAACGTAGGGGGGCAGTCATTTATAGATGGAGGAGGAAGGAGTATGCATTGTATCAGGACACCTATTGAAGATTAGCATTATCCCTGAAAAGCCAGTGAACTTAGTTGTCATGGATAAAAAGATGACACTCGACCACTTTCATGAGGATTTTTCCTTCAGAGAACTCCATGAACAGAGAGGAAAAAACATATGAGTGCGCGCTGGCTAAAAATCATAACCAAATTTAGGTGGCGCGGGTTTTGTTCTATGACAGCGCGTCAATGGGCGCGCCCCCTTTTAAGGAACTGAGTCATTGGCGCGGGTAAGACACTGTGAACCCGTGCTAATGGAAAAAGGGCACTTTTTAGGGATAATCTGCAAAAGGTGTCTTCAGGGAACATGAAGTACATACTCAGGGGAATATGATGCAAGTGTTCTTAGGTTATGTCACTGGTCACAGGTCCATAAATGCCCCCTCCAATGTATGAAAACAAGGGTAACAGGGATGGTGACCAATGGTGACAAATTACTGTGTAATAGATGCCCCCTAAAGCATGAGGCCCGAGAGAGAGAGAGGGGTGAAATGCTTTACAAGAACATATATAGCTTCCGCCGAGAATCTGCATTGAGAGATACAATTTGATAGTTCAAATACATGATGTATGTGGCATGGTCGCAGCCGTACATGATGATCAAGATCCGTAGTATGGACGCAACCATCTGGTTAGGATCAATGAATTGACTCAGGTATGGTCGCAGCCATCCAGTGAATGAGTCATGTATCAAAATCACCCCTGGATTACAACAGACACAATCCAGGGTCTTGCGCTCCACCTCGACCCGAACATAAGTACAAGTTCAAGCATGTGAAAATGTGAGCTGAAGTCGAACATGCATGAACATCGTCTGATTA
>APFE031265466.1:0-23048 GCA_000404065.3 Pinus taeda
AAAATTAATAAAGCCGACAGTGTATTGTTCCAAATTTAACCTCAATAAGTATTTATTTCCCTATTGCAGCTCATCTTGTATCATTATTCTTAAAGTCCTGATGACGGATCCCAGTTGGGATTTGAAACGTTGGCATAAAAATACTCTTACTGTGGGTTCTCTGGTTATTAATTCAAAACATATTTATTTTATTTGGGGATAATATTGTACTGGGATGATGAAATTGAAAATTGATCCCTCAAAAGTTGAAGCCATTATGAAGTGGCATAATCCTAATAATGTAATAGAAGTTAGGAGCTTCCAAGGCACAATTCAATATTGGAGGATGTTCATTGCTAACTTTTCTTTTATTACATATCCTTGACATGCTTTGAAAAGTACTAAGTAGGTCATTCAATGGGAGATAAACAACAAAAAATTCTTCAAAACTCTGAAAGTGAAGATCAACAAAAGCCCATTTTTAGAATTTCCATATTTATAGTGCCCATTTAAGATTGAAACTGATGCAAGTGACTATGTCATGGATTAGTGTTATTAGGTCCCTATCATACTAGTGTAGCCCCTTTATTGTTATTATTAGTGTAGCCCCCCCTTATTATCATCGTTGTGCCCATGTAATGCCCATATTGTTATTATTGTGCCACATAGAAGCCCACTATTATTATTGTTGTGCCCTTACATTATTATTGTTATGTAGGCTATGATTATATTGTGACGCTTAAACTCCTATAAATACCAACCAGGTCTTGTCATTTTAATCATCCAAGAATTGTTCATTTATGTGATGTAAAAGGAGGTTTAAACCTTGAAGAGGCTTATTTTGAAGTTTTTGATCTATTTTTTCTTCTCTTTTGTGATCTAGTTACATAGCATTTGGTATTAGAGCCTTGGATTCTAGGGTTTCACTGCTTCAAACAAGCCATTTTGGAATTTTCGCTATAACGTTTTTTTATACAAGGCTTCAGAAGCTGAAATTATGAATGCATGAACCCAAAATATTGATGAAATTCATGTAAAATTTTCAAATCTCGTTTCACAATATTTTTTGAGTAATGGTCCGAAGAAGTTAGGGTTTTGGCACACTCCAGAATTTTGTCTCAAATAGGTGACCTAAGGAAAATCATCATAACTTTCTATATGAGAATCGAATTTCGTAAAAAGTGAATGAAATTGTAGGGAATTTTATTTGTTGTGAATCATTTTCACGGTCGAAGGTTGAAATAGTGGCACGTAGAATTTCTTACAAGTTCGTTCTACTGAACTAGTCTTTAATCAGGTCATTGTGGGAGGTTGGGAATAAATTTATCTTGAAGAATATAATATTGGTTTGAATTGTGGGGTTGGAAGGAAGACTCAGAGGGCTACCACAAGATGAAATTTCAAACCTTATAGAGATAAAATTACAAAGATACAACAGTTCAAGTTCAAGCCCCAAAAAATTAGAAAAAAAGGTGTGTATATTTTAAATTTGCATAACTATTGTTTGAAAAATAAATTTTAAGTGATTCAAATGGCATAGTGAAGCATAGATATCATTGTTTAGTTCCAACATGCCTCACAACAAAAAAATTGATACACTCAGCAAGAAACCAAAAAGCTCTACTATGACACATGAATAAGAGGAAGAAATGTAACATGATATATCAAAGTTACGGGACCAAGTGCAAAAAATTTCACTCTCACAAAGAGAAACGAAAAACGAATTGAATGCTACGATGGATGGTTTAGAAAAGAAAATAAAAGGGGAAATGGATGGTTTAAAAGGCGACATGGAAGGTTTAAAGGAAGACTTGAAAAAAAAAGTACAACAAAGGCTTCTTAATGGTGACAAAGTACTCAATGAAAATCATGAGGAGGAGAAAATGAATAAAAATTATGATTTTAGAGACTCAAACAGTGGGTTGAAGACTAACCACATTCCAAAGATCTATATGAGGAATTTTGATGGCAAGGATCTGGTAACATGGATGCTACAAAGGGAGCAATTATTTGATCTACATGATGTGTCACACACACAAAAGTTATGCATTGCATATTTATATTTAAAGCAAAATCAATTTGTGTGGTATCAATGTTTTTGTTCTTGTAAATAAATTGTCGCTTGGATAATTTTTACGAAATAATTGGTAGCACATTATGAGGATACAAAGAGCAATACCTTCTTTAGCCAATTGATAAATATCAAACAAAAGGATTCAATGGCATAACACATTGAGGACTTCCAAAGATTGAATATCAAGGTAAATGATATTTTAGAGGAGGATAAGATTGATGTCTTCATAGGGACTTTATAGGATAACATCCAACATGAGGTTAGCCTTTGGGAACCCAATTCATTGGAGAAGGAATTCAAGGTAGAAAGAAAGTTTGAAAGCAAAATTATGGAAACAAGGAAGTCTACCACTCACAACTATAGATATGGATGTGTTGTTTCTCCTAACTTCCCATAACCTACATGGTTGACACCACAACAACTGGAAGAAGAAAGATCAAAAGGGTTTTGTTATAGTTGTGATAAAAAATACACTAAGGGTCATAAGTGTGCTGAGGAAAAATTATTTTACATAGATTGTGAAGAGGAGGAATAAAAGGAACAAGAAACATAAAAAGAAGAGGATATACATCACGAACCAACCCCGGAGAAAGAATAAATGAATCTGACCATATCTTGTAATGCATTGGCCGTAATTATCACTCCCCAAACTCTCAAGATAGAAGGATATATCAAGAAAAAAAATTAATAGTGTTGATATATTATGGTAGTACCAATAATTTTATTCATTGTAAGATAGCCAAGGAATTGAATTGCTTTCTATATCCAACACCAGAGTGTCAAGTGATGGTTTCAAATGGAGGAACTATAAATTTCTTGGGGAAGTGCCATAATATCAATATAACCATCGGGGAATATGTATTTAATAGTCCAATGATTTCCATTCCAATGGATGGTGTTGATGTTGTATTAGGAGTCCAATGTTTACAATCTTTGGGGATGAGAGATTTTAATTTTCAAGATTTTTTCTTGAAATTTTCCTGGGAAGGAAAGGAAATTGAATTAAGGGGTATCACAGGTAAAATGGGGAAGATAATCATCTCTAATGCCATGACAAATCTTTTTAATAAATAACAACGAGTCATAATTGCACAATTATGCTCATTAGATGTTCAATCATTGAAATCATATGTTTCTCTAGATCTCTAAAGAATCTTTGACAATCATTCCAAGGTATTTGAGACTCCCAAATTCCTCCCACCTATTCGTAATCATGATCATGTTATTCACTTGATTCCATGAAGAATTCCTCCAAACACCAGACCTTGTGGATATCCCTATGCCTAAAAGAGTGAAATTAAATGTATGGTTGCAGAAATGATAGAGGAAGGTATAATTCAACCTAGTTGAGGTTCTTTCATTGTTCTAGTAGTATTGGTACACTAGAAGGATGGATCATGGTGTATGTGTCTAGATTCTAGGGAGCTCAACAAGCTCACTATTAAAGATAAATTTTCCATTCATGTCATTGATGAATTTTTGGATGGATTACATGGAGAAATTTACTTCACCAAGTTGGATATTCATTCAGGATATCATTAAGTTAGAATGAAGACTGAAAGCACTCCAAAAACAACATTCATAATTCATGAAGCTCATTATGAATTTTTGGTCATGCATTTTGGCCTTACTAATGCACCTTCCATATTTCAAGGTTTGATGAATTCAATTTTCAAATCCTTCCTTAGAAACTTTATGTTAGTATTTTTTTATGATATACTAATCTACAACAAGTCTTGGAAGGATCATGCTCAACATGTTGATAGGGTGCTCAAATTATTAGAGGAGAAATAATTGTATGCAAAAATCTCCAAATGTTTCTTTAGGGTACAGGAGGTGGAATATTTGGGTCATATTGTATCTAATGAGGGTGTTAAGGTAGATCCTAAAAACATTAAAGCCATCAAGGAATGGAAAATCCCTACAACCCTAAAGCATCTTGAAGGATTTCTCAGGTTGATTGGGTATTATCGCAAGTTTGTTAAGAATTATGGGAAACTTTAGTAGCACCTCTAACTACATTATTGAAGAAAGATGCATTTTTTTGGACTCTAGAAGTAACTAAGTCCTTTGAACATCTTAAATAATAAATGTGCCAAGCTTTGGTTTTAACTACTCCATACTTCAAAAAAACCTTTATGGTGGAATGTGATGCCTCGAGAAATGGAATTGTTGTTATTTTCATGCAAGAAGGAAGACCCATTTATTTTGAAATTCGCCGAATCAAGGGAAACTATTTACACAAACCTATTTAGGAGAAGGAAATGTTGGAAACACTACATACCCTAAAGCAATAGCACCCTTACCTAATGGGAAGACACTTCAAGGTAAAGAAAAATTATGATAGTCTTAATAATTTTTGGAACAAATATTATCTTTAGAAGAGAAACAAAAATGGGTCACTAATATGTTGGGATATGACTTTGAAAACATCTACAAAAAAGGGAAGAAAAATGTTGTTGCAAATGCCCTCTAAAGAAGGGATGAGAATGTAGAAGCATTGCTTTATGACATTTTTATTATCCAACCTAACTAGATATGAATCAAGGGAATAATGGAAGAATGATGAAGAGGTTTGGACACTCATTCAAAAGTTGCAGCAAGTTTCTAGTAAACCTAATACATTTATTTAGAAAAATGACCCATTAGGGTACAAAGATCACTTATATCTATGTAATAATTCCCAACTCAAACAAAAGATTCTTTTGGAATTGCACACCTCTCCTTTAGGAGGGCGCTCGAGATTTTTAATAACTTACCACTGGGTCAAGAAGGAATTTTTTTGGGATGGCCTTAAATATGATATTCATAAGTTTTTGGCAAAAATTTTTGTTTTCCTACAAACTAAAGTTGATACAATTAAAACCCTAGGTATGTTACAACCTTTATCCATTCCAATTCAACGCTAGGAGGATGTCTCAATGGATTTTATCACAAGTTTACCCAAGTCTGAAAGAAAGAGTGTCATCATGGTGGTAGTTGATAAACATACCAAGCATGCATACTTTTGTGCATTATATCATCCTTTTAAATCCATTACAGTTGCCACTACATTTATGGAAACAATTCAAATTTTATATGGAAACCCAAAGATTATTGTAAGTGACAGAGATCCCATTTTCACTAGAAATTGTTTGATGGAAATATTTTCTTGCCTTGGTACTCAATTAGCAAAGAAAGAAACTAGAATTTTACCATTATGAGACCTTCACTAATGCGACAAGAAATTAACATGTTGTCACACAGATTGTCTGGGCAGCGCGACAACGCTCAGACCAGGGGTTGTCACCCTGATACCCAATCCCTTCGTTTAAGCCATCTCTCGAGGCTAAGGGGGGTAGACCCTATGGGACAAAGGAAGACCAACTGTGGACTAGTTGGGTGGGAGACACATCAAGGCAATTTAGCACTTGATTGATTTAAAAAATGATGTACTAGTGCCTTATGGAGGTAATGATTAAATGATTATTTATTAAATGTTGTAGAAATATGAACCTTGTAAAACAATCATTTATCATCAAATAACCCAAGCAAAGATGAATTTTTCCAAAAGCAAGATAATTAATAAATGAACAAAGCCTTAACAATGATCCAGCAATTCCCCGAATGTGGGTGATTAACTCTGCATTTAAGCTGATGGGACAGAGGTGGAGCAAGGCAGCTCGACACCTTCCCACCCTGTACGAGACATTAAATGTGTAGATGGGAAGGGTAGCCTGGCATGCGAGCCATTACACTCCCCCGTCAAGTGGTTCAGGCTCTCAAGGCGCCCCCAAGGCAATGGCACCCTCCGTCGCACGCTGTAACCTGCAACTGATGGTGGCCATCATCAATGAAGCAGTAATGGATGGGTTTTTTCGAGGAGGGTCCGGGTGGTATAAGGAGGGGTTCGGCCCTGTACTCGCGGTGGAAATAGATGAGTTGTGGAGCTGGGTGAATCCCATCCTCTCAGACCTTTTCCTGGTTTTCTCTGTTATTCTGAGTCTGATTTATAGTCTAGTTCGTGGTTTTGTACATTATCCCCAGGACTCTGCCTAGATTTCGAGCGCCGGAAGGCAGCCTCTGAGCCCATATTTCTCAATTTTGAGTCCCTGGTTTTTTTGCCCTGTTCTGTGCGTTGTTTTGAAGAGGGGTGAGTGGGGGACTGCGAAGAACAAGGTCTCTCACCTCACTCGGCCCTTAGTCGTATCAATTGGTTCTCTCGGTTTCAAAGAGGGGTTTGGTAGTAATCTTTCTACAACCCTGTCAATTATGGCCCGTCTTCGTCAGCGTATGGGATGCCGCCGAGGCCAACCCCGGCGCCCCCCCAACGAATCCACCTCGGGCTCGCCTGCCACTAGTGAATTGTATACGGGGAGATACCCAAGCACCTGTAGTGGGCGCAGTAGGCGTCGTGCAACTAACAAGCCTGGGGGGCCTCCTTCTTCGACAGGCTCCGCCATCTTCACATTCAACAGCACACTGCATCAACCTCATATTACTGCACACATCTCCGTCGTCTTCTTTGAAACTACGCAGCTGGAAGGTTTTGACACTCACGCAGGAGGTTCAGGTGTTGTTGCCGGTCCTCTCCCTGCATTCCAGCTTGGCATTGGTATGATGTCACAGCATGCTCGAGCTGAACCGGGCGGAGCCACTCATGATATGGAGATGTTTCTTGCGGAACCTGGACCGTTGGCACAGTTCAATGCTCCTGTTGAGGATGAACCCGAATTTGATTGGTGCCGAATCGTGGAGGAACAGCCTGACGACTAGCTTGCTCCCGCTGATGATGGACTATCCTTTTGGCTATGGTTTTTTGGCAATCCTCAGGCTTGTTCTTTGGTGTCTCGGTTCTGGATCTCTTCTTGTTTCTGTATGGGTCTCCTAGTTCTTTCGGATGTATGGGTCTCCTGGTTTTTTGGATGTATGGGTCTCCTGGTTTTTTGGATGTATGGATCTCCTGGTTTTTTGGTTGTATGGGTCTCCTGTTTTAGCATTTATCCTGTATGTTTCCTCTGTATTGAGGCCTCAGTTTTCTCTGGAATGATGGCTCTTCTCAGAGCAAGGATATGACTACGGTCACGTTGTAAATATTTTCCCCCTTTCTTAATAGATTTAAATTTACTTAGAAAAAAAAACAATGATCCAGCAATTAAATTTCTAAAGAATAAATGCTTTAAACAACCATAAAATTTAAATGCTAACCAGATTCAAATAGTTAATCTCCAAATATAAACATTTAAGCACATTTAACTATACCACAACAGAAAAAAGACTCTAAAAGGAATTTCCAATTTTTAATTAGTCTTTTTTCAAAAAAAAAATAATTTTTTAAATTTTTTCTATATATTTTTTATATTTTATATTTGTATAATAAAGCTAAAATAAACTCAAATTAGCAAAAATAAAGTCTAAATAAATAAAATTTAATCTAAAAAATCGTAAAACTAACCCTTTTTGACTTTTTTATTTTTATGAAATTCTTTTATTTTTCATGAATGAAATAAAAAATAAAACAAAACTATTCTAAGTAATGACTAAACTAAATGAAATTTAAGATTATTGAAACTAAAATCGTAAAATCAAATAAATCTAAAAAAAATCAAAAGCAAAATATGAAAAATCTATAATCTAAAACCCTTTTATGATTTTATTACTATTATATATTATATATATAATATGATTTTATAATTCTAGGTTTGAAGTTCAAAAACTAGATAAACTAAAATCTAAAGTATCTAAAATTAAAGAAATTATCTAACTAAGAATAATAAAAAAAACTAAAATTAACTTTTTATTTTTTTATATTTTTATTTTATGATTTTTTATTTTTAATTCTAAAAAAAAGAACTAAAGCCTAATGTATCTAAAACTAATAATAATCTAATTCTAGAACTTAAGATCTAAATATTAAAAAAAAACAAAAAACAAAACAAAAACAAAAACAAAAACAAAGTACGCTAACTTAACGAGCATATATACATAAATTATAAAATTAACCTGAAGCTACACTAACTATAAATTTAAATGAAATGAAAATTAAATAACATGAAAAGAAAACTAAAATGCATATATCAACAGACTATGCTAACCCTAACTATCTTAAAATAACGTATATAGATTACCCTGCATCGTATCAAACCAGAATCGAAAATTTGTCTGCGTTTAATGTTTGTTCGATTTGCTAGCAGGTACGCTGAAGGGTTTTTGACAGCAGCAAGGGAAAATACGCAAGTTATGGAGCTGGCTGCGATGATGTCTACGCAAGTCAAGGGAGATGACACAGGTTTGAGGCAGCGTAGAGTTGCAGGAGAGCTACAGAGGAGTTTGTTGCAACTTGAGGATAGGCAACAGCAACGGAGGAAAGGAGAGATGGAGGAAGGCTTTGCAGGAAGCTGAGGTATGCGTGGAAAGGGCATGGAGCTACAGATTGAGGGTGTTGATGGAATGGATTGCAACGGATGAGGGTATGGAAACGTAAAGAAGGTGGAGCTGCATGTTTTTTTTCTTTTGTTTGCAGGTGCTGGAGCAGCGTGGCTGGAGGAGACTGCAACAAATACACAGAGGAAAGAGGGACGTGAGGGAAATGAGCTGATAGATGAGAGGCGTAGGGAAAAAAGAAAATCGAAAGACAGTTGTGTGAGGATGGTTGAAGGGAGAGGAGTAGGCAGTGTGGTTTCTGATTTTATTTGCAGGTAAGAGCTGTGTTTGACAGTGTGAAGCTTGGAGCAGTTGGACAGCGTATAAGGCTTTGGAACCAGGCAACAAATGTATCGATACATATGGTAACGGATCTGGAGATGGCAAAGTAGCAAGGGTTTTACCCACTTCACAAAAAAAAAATCGAAATTTTTTCCTGCAATGCAAATGAAACCCCAAACAGCATAATTGTACCCCTGCAGAAAATTGGTTCTAAGGCCAGTTCTTACCCTCCAGGGCCTAGATCTGGCTTCAAGATTGAAGCTCACCTTCAAATCTGCAGCCTCTAACCTGCAACCTAAAAACAATGAAAACAAACAGCCAGAACCTGAAAATGCAAAAATTAATGAAACCCTAAAAAACCCTAAGAACTAGCTAAATAATTATAGTATTTACAAACTGAAGGCTCTAGGTAGCCAGATTTATCATTAATCCACAGAAATATTTTCAGAATTTTAAACTTAATGTGAGGTGCTTCAGAAACCCTTTATGCGTTCATAAAAAAAAAAAAAAATCAAATGATAAGCCCGAGATCAAAAACTGGCTAGGCTCTTCAGAAAATGCAATCCGAGAGTTGGTTGGTTCAGCCGAGAACTTCCCCAAAAGCCCGGTAATCTAAAAAGAAGGATTTCTTACACAGCTTAAATCAACCATTAACATAGAGGGAGAAAACAACAGTGAAATTCAGATCAAATGGAGATACCTGCCATTATATTTCAGAAATTAAACTATCATTCAAACCCCAGAGATCAGACAAGAGACCCGTGCCTAAATCAATCTTCATCAAGCTATCATCAATGGCTGAAAATAAAATTATGTAGAAAAATAAAACATCTTACAGCACTTCCAGAAGAGTAACACCAGCAAGATTTTCAACCCCAAAGTCTTTCTTTATTGCACAAAAAATGACTACAAGAGAGCTTTCTTTAGCACCAGACTCTGAGATCAAATCTTTTCAAATGACCCCTAACACCTTATTTAAAGGAAAAATCCCAACAGCTAGTTCGAGTGATCCATGTCAAAATGATCTCGACCGTCGATGAGGATCAAAATCCCTTTTAATCTCATCCGTCGAAATTTTTAAATGCATTTTGATATATTAAAAAATTAAAACCCGCATTTATCTCCTCAAAATTTTGTGACTTATTATCATTTTTTTGTTCAACTTTCTTTGTTTTTTTTTTTTTTTTATATTTTACAAGACCCCGGCGACTTAAGCCTTTGAGAAAAGTCAAACCTAGGACTAGGACTTAGATTTATGAGGGAATGATATTTTCTAAACCCTTCCAAGGACACTTAACATCAGACCTGTTGGGACAATTTGGATTATCCAAGGGAAAACCCATTTGACATAGACCCGCATAGACCACCCAGTCTTGCGACACAAATATAATCTAGCAGATTAAGTAATTTGTAATAACCTAACCAAATAGTTAGAATTATTTCCAAATTACTTTTACATAGACTTGAAGTACACTAGGATTCCCCTAAGATTCGAATGACAAAATCCATTCTGGCTTTGGGGTTAGGCTGAAGGAAAACTTTGCCAATCATGGATCGGTGAGACAAAAAACGTTCCGGAACATAGATTATCACTAGAAAATTAGGTTTGCCTAGGCAATTTACATACATGATATAGAACTGCTAAGATTATTTACAATTTACACATGTAAACTGGGTTTACAACATAACATGATCAGGCTGATGATGACAGTCGAATGGCATGGACATGTCGATCCAGCGATGTCCCTTTTGCGAAAAAGGGGGTGTACTGCTATGTGTAGTTGATACGTAGTGATCAACATCTTGCTCTACTTGGGGACACGTTGTTGCACTGCAGGAATGTGAGAATCCAGAATTTGCATCCATGCAACACACAACAAAATATAAGTAGCGTCCATCCAAAAAATCATCATATAACATTAAGCACAGGAAAGATATAAGTTTTTCATTTATTAACTATCTAATAACAAGGAGTAGGGTTAGAAATATAGAGGATGCCCCATGGCATTAGATGTGTTCAATATAGTGTATATTGAGCATTTGCCTGCTTTCAGGCAAATCTATCGCTACTTCTCGGATGTTCCATGCCTAATTCTGAATATGGTAGGACTTTTTCCTATCTGAAAATAAAGATGCTCGCAGTCGTCTGATGCATCAAATCTTATTCTTATTCTCTTTCTTTTGCGCTTTTTCTTCGTGGCAGGCTATATCATTGATGACGTGAAACTTTCTACTTCAAAGCTCTCAGTTGAAGTATGTAAGATATGCGTGACATGTCTTTCTTCATTCTGCATCTGCCCTATCAAGGATGATGGATCCATCTCGCAGGTGCCATGAGTTATAACTTGATCTTCAATGACTGGTGGATTAACCGTGTGAGCATCAATCTAATTATTAATTTCCCTTTTATCCAGGTCACCTTCAATTATCCACTTTTTAATGGAACAAAGGACCTCATAATAAGATGGAGCTTGTTGCAATAGACAAGGAGGCTCCTGATCTATTGACGTTCCCTGGTTTCTTTCATCCTCCCACCATTGTTGAAATTTCTGAACCTGTATTTTAATGGCATCTATCTGACTAGAGTGTTCAACCTTTATAGCATTGATTTCCTTGGCATGGTCTTCTTCCATGGTCAATAACTTATTCTGAAGACATATCTGATTAGCTTCCATATCTTTTATTAATTTTTCGTCCTTTTCCTTTATGGTCATCAAGCAATGTTGCATAGATTTTATCTCTTTCTTATTATTTGCTTGCATGGTCGTCATATTTTCCTCTAAGCCTGATAACTTGCTTTGCATAAAACTAATTTCTGTGTCATGATTAGTTTTCATGGCCTCAATTTCCTTAGCATGTTGATTTTGCATGTCGGTTATGTAATCAGAGTGTTTAATTTTCATGATCTCCATCTCCTTATTATGTTTTTCCAAGTGAGTGCATAAAGTTCTCACATCATTGGCGTAATTACTTTGATTAATCTCCATATTTTTTACCAACCGCATTAGTTCTTGTATAATTTGCTTCTGATCTTCCTTTTCATTGTCAACATTATTTTTACAATTTGTCCCTACTTTTCCACTATCATGGATTTGATCTGCAATGGTACAAGTAGATGGCACATTCTGATATGAAGAATTGTCTTGAAATCTTTCATCGACAGTTGGACCTTTTATAAGATTACTTTCATTATGTTGCACAATGTTAGGGGCACAAGGCGAGCTATCTGGATTACCATATCTATCTTTAAAAACATTGAAAATGTCTTCTAAATAAGTGAAAGAGTCTTCAGGACAATTATTAAACCAATTCAAAGCATCACCCTCTAAAGAAAGGACAAATAGACGCATTTTGACATCTTCATGATTATATTGAGGAAGTCTACAATACATGAACGTTATACGATAAAAACTCCATAAATGTTTTCTAACAGTGACTGAATCACCACCTAAGAACAAAGGTAATTTAGAAATTGCCACTTCTGGAATATCATGGAGAACATCAGTAAAATGACATGGTTTAAACGAATAATCCATGATGAACAACGAGGGACCAAATGGATGATAGAAAGAGATTTTTGCTCAAGAAAATCGAGAGGTGAAAGAAGTGAAGCTGCCACTTGAACAATGAATCTAATTCTAGGATCCAAAAAGCAACCAACAAGTAGATATGAGGGAGGCTTCTTGTCTAGGAAAAATAAATGAAAAGAAATGGAGTTGCCACCCAAACAAGAAACGAACTGAAGAGTAGGTGCTGGAGGAATGATTAAACGATATGACGAAAGATAAGGCAATGTGAAGATCAAATGACGCCAAAGAATGTTGGTCATTTGACAGGCTAATGAATGGTAGAAAAGATGAGATGATGCCAAAAAATTTTGACTTTGCCAGCTCAAATGAGAGATGATAAATATGAAATAATGATGAATGTCAAATAAACCAATGACAGAAAAAACTCTTTCCCCGGCAACGGCGCCAAAAAAGGTTGTCGCACAGACTGTCTAGGGAACGTGACAATGCTCAGACCAGGGGCTGTCACCCTAATCCCCAATCCCTCCATTTAAGTCGTCTCCCGAGGCTAAGGGGGGTAGACCCTATGGGACAAAGGAAGACCAACTTTGGACCAGTTGGATGGGAGACACAGCAAGGCAATTTAGCACTTGATTGATTTAAAAAATGATGTATCAGTGTCTTATGGAGGTAATGATTAAATGATTATTTATTAAATGTTGCAAAAATATGAACCTTGTAAAACAATCATTTATCATCAAATAACCCAATAAAGATGAATTTTGCCAAATGCAACATAATCAATAAATGCACAAAACCTTAACAATGATCCAGCAATTAAATTTCTAAAGATTAAATGCTTTAAACAACCATAAAATTTAAATGCTAACCAGATTCAAATAGTTAATCTCCATATATAAACCTTTAAGCACATTTAACTATACCACAACAGAAAAAAGACTCTAAAAGGAATTTCCAATTTTTAATTAGTCTTTTTTCATAAATTTTGTTTAATTTTTTTAAATTTTTTATATATATATTTATATATTTTATATTTTTATAAATAAACAAAAACCAAAAGAAATAAATAAAATTTAAATCAAATAAATCCTAAAGACTAACCCTTTAACTTTGTATTTTTATGAATTTTTATTTTCATGAATGAAATAAAAATAAAACAACTTTGAAGTAATGACTAAAACTAAAATAAATAAAATATAAAAACTAAAATCCTAAAATCAAATAAATTAAATAAATAAAAATCAAAACAAAAATATGAAATAATCTAAATTTAAAAACCTTGGATGATTTATAATCTATATATTATATTATATATAATAGATGATATATATATAATATATATATATTATACTATATAGTATATATGTTTTATGATTTTAAAATCTTAGATTTAAATCAAAATAGAACAAAGCAAAATCTAAAGTATCTAAAATTAAGGAAATTTGATCTAAACTAAGAACTATCAAAAAAAAACTAAAATAACTTTTATGCTTTTACATTTAATTTTTATGATTTTTTTTTTTTTATTCTAAAGAAAAATAAGAACTAAAGTTTAATGTAATCTAAAACTAAAAATAATCTAATTCAGACTTAAATATATATATTAAAAAAAAACAAAAACAAAAACGCTAACTTAACTAGCATATATACATAAATTATAAAATAAACTTGAAGCTACACTAACTATAAATTTAAATGAAATGAAAATTAAATAACATGAAAAGAAAACTAAAACGCATATATCAACAGACTATGCTAACCCTAACTATCTTAGAATAACATATATACATTACCCTGCATCGTATCAAACCAAAATCAAAAATTTGTCTGCGTTTAATGTTTGTTTGGTTTGCTAACAGGTACACTGAAGGGTTTTTGATGGCAGCAAGGGAAAATACACAGGTTATGGAGCTGGCTACGATGATGTCTGCGCAAATCAAAGGAGATGACGTAGGTTTGAGGCAGCGTAGAGCTGCCAGAGAGCTGCCAGAGGAGTTTGCTACGACTTGAGGATAGGCAGCAGCAACGGAGGAAAGGAGAGATGGAGGAAGGCTTTGCGGGAAGCTGAGGTATGTGTGGAAAGGGTGTGGAGCTACATATTGAGGGCATTGATGGAATGGATTGCAGCGGATGAGGGTATGGCAGCGTAAAGAAGGTGGAGTTGCATGGTTTTTTTTTATTTTGTTTGCAGGTACTAGAGCAGCGTGGATGGAGGAGATTACAACAAATACTTAGAGGAAAGAGGGACGTAAGGGAAATGAGCTAATAGATGAGAAGCGTAGGGGAAAAAGAAAATCGAAAGGCAACTGCGTGAGGATCGTTGAAGGGAGAGGTGTGGGCAGTGTGGTTTCTGATTTTATTTGGAGGTAAGAGCTGTGTTTGACAGTGTGAAGCTTGGAGTAGTTGGACAGCCTACAAGGCTTTGGAACCAGGCAGAAAATGGATTGATACAGATGGTAACGGATCTGGAGATGGCAAAGCAGCAAGGGTTTTACCCACTTCACAAAAAAAATCGAATTTTTTTCCTGTAACACAAATGAAACCCCAAATAGCATAACTATACCCCTGTAGAAAATTGGGTCTGAGGCCAGATCTTACCCTCCAGGGCCTAGACCTGGCTTCAATATTGAAGCTCACCTTCAGATCTACAACTTGTAACCTGCAACCTGAAAACAATGAAAACAAACAGCCAGAACCTGAAAATGCAAAAAATAATGAAACCCTAAAAAACCCTAAGAACCAGCTAAATAATTACATTATTTACAAACTGAAGGCTCTAGGTAGCCAGATTTATCGTTAATCCACAGAAATAGTTTCAGACTTTTAAACTTAATGTGAGGTGCTTCAGAAACCCTTCATGCATTCATAAAAATTAAAAAAAAATAAAAAAATAAAAAAATAAAAAATAAAAAAATCAAATGATAAGCCCAAGATCAAAAATTGGTTGGGCTCTTCAAAAAATGCAATCCAGGAGTTGGCTAGTTTAGCTAAGAACTTCCTCGAACGCCCGGTAATCTAGAAAAAAAGGATTTCCTACACAGCTTAAATCAACCATTAACATAGAGGGAGAAAACAACAGTGAAATTCAAATCAAATGGAGATACCTACCATTATATTTCAGAAATTAAACTATCATTCAAACCCTAGAGATCAGACAAGATACCTGTGCCTCAATCAATCTTCATCAAGCTATCATCAATGGCTGAAAATAAAATTATGTAGAAAAATAAAACATCTTACAGCATTTCCAGAAGAGTAACACCAGCAAGATTTTCAACCCTAAAGTCTTTCTTTATTGCACACAAAATGACTACAAGAGAGCTTTCTTTAGCACCATACTCTCAGATCGAATCTTTTCAAATGACCCTTAACACCCTATTTAAAGGAAAAAATCCCAACGGCTAGTTCGAGTGATCCATGTCAAAATGATCTCGACCGTCTATGAGGATCAAAATCTCTTTTAATCTCATCCGTCGAAATTTTTAAATGCATTTTAATATATTAAAAAATTAAAACCCTGCATTTATTTCCTCGAAATTTTTTGACTTATTATTATTTTTATTTTATTTTATTTTTCAAATTTATTTATTTATTTTTTATTTTTTTTTTTTTTTTTTTTTTTTTTTTACTGGACCCTCGAACTTAGCCTTTGGAAAAATCACCTAGCACCTAGGACTTAGGACTTATGAAGGGATTGATTATTTTCTAACCCTCAAGACACTTTACTACAATTTTACATCTCAAGGGTGAAAACCCATTTGACATAGACCCTCATAGACCACCCAGTGTTGCGACACAAATATAATCTAGCAGATCAAGTAATTTGTAATAACCTAACCAAATAGTTAGAATTATTTCCAAATTACTTTTACATAGACTCGAAGTACACTAGGATTCCCCTGAGATTCTAACGACAAAATCCATTCTGGCTTTGGGGTTAGGCTGAAGGAAAACTCTGTCGATCATGGATCGGTGAGACAAAAAACCTTCCAGAACATAGATTATCACTAGAAAATTAGGTTTGCCTAGGAAATTTACATACATGACACAGATCTGCTAAGATTATTTACAATTCACACATGCAGACTGGGTTTACAACATAACATGATCAAGTTAATGATGACAGTCGAATGGCACAGACATGTTGATCTAACTCTATCCCTTTGGCGAAAAAGGGGGTATACTGCTATGGGTAGTTGACACGTAGTGGTCAACATAACCTACTTATGAAAAATATATGTGTTCTTCTAGTTGGAGTGTGGAAGATATGGAAACATTATTTATGGAAAAATATGCAATCATCCATCTGTAGCATTAGCCTTTGTAGTATCTCCAATCACAAACCAAGCTACAACAGTCACATCATTATGGTAAATGGGACTCTTATAGAAATTCCATTTGGTCATTGAGAATAAAAAAGGTATCTAAACAAAGTTGTTGATATGTTATATAGACATTTTGTTAATGCATTTATTATTGTACTCCCTAGTCCATTATCTCATGAAAGTTATATTGGAAAACATTATAAAGATGAAGAATTTAAGGATTCTTATGGAAAACTAACATATGATACTGAAGTGGAAGAATTAAATTATCATGTACATGACAAATTTATATATGATCTTGGTAAATTGTGCATTCCATGAGATGAAAAAGTGTTTATGTAATAAGACAAGCACATACTTCTCCTACTTATGGTATTTTTGGTATAGGAAAAATAGTAGCTTAGTTACAATGCTATTGTTATTGTCCTTAGATGAATGAAACAATGTCTAAATATGTGAAAGGAAGGGTGGTGTGTGCCACTAGAAAAATAAGTAATAGAAAATTAGTTTTGTATATGCCACTTCTTGTACCTTCTTGTCCATGGGAAAGTATGTCTATGGATTTTGTTGGGGGTTCCCCTATGTTGAAGAAAGTTCATTGTTATGTATATGTTTTTGTAAATGGATTTAGAAAAATTTGTGTTTTGATTCCTTGTAGGTAATAGGTTATAGGAGAAGGTATTGCACATTTATTCCTCCACCATGTTTGGTTTCATTTTTATTTTCACGCATCCATTATATCTAATTGATACTCCCACTTTCTTGGGGAATTTTGGTCAACTTTGTGAGATTTAATGGGAATTATGCTTCAAAAGAGCAATATTTGTCATCCATAGACCATTGGATAAATGGAAGTGGTTAATAGCATAGTGATACACATGTATCGAGGATATTGTAGCAGGCATCCTAATATTTAGGATGAATAATTGTATTCAGTACATCATGCCTATAATTTTGCCATACATACTTCTACACAAAGGTCTCCTTTTGAGACATTTTGGTTACTTGCCTCTGTCTCCTTTGGAATTTACTCTTGGAAAATATTTAGTGGTGGATGGTTCTAATGATGTAGACGAAGAAATAATTTTCATCCAAAAGTTCCAATTGATTATTGGAATAGTTGGAAAAGAGCCAAGCCAAGTTTAAGGCTAGGCATGAAGAACATTAGGTTTATCGTCACTTCCAATTTGGTGATCAAGTTTTGATATACAATAGAAAATAATTCCTTGAAGGTGAAGGTAAAATTATCAATCCAATCAGGTATGGTCCCTTCAAAATCTTGGAAAATATCGGTGATAATGTTATCTGGTCATAAATACTTCCATATATTTGAGTGTATTCTATAGTTAACGTTGAAAATTTGAAACTATATGAGCTCCCAATGATCATGGATCAAGACGAGAATGTTCAAGATCCTTCTATTAAATATTTTGATCATGAATATATTGATCTTGACCAAAAGGTTAGGACTTCATGAAGAGGTGATGTGAATCATCTTCATGTAGGTGTGAAAGTAATGCATCCAAGTAAAGTACAATGTATGGAAACTAAAATATTAAGGAAGTTTTACCCTTATTTATTTTATAAAATCAAACTATAATTTTGCCGATACAAAATCTTCGTAGTGGGGAGGAGTGATCTAGGAGGATACACACTAATTTAATGGCCTCAATCTTCACAATAAAAAATAGCATCCAAATCAAATAGAAAATGTCGCTGTAAATAGTTTGGTCTTGGAAACTTCTTCTAGAAATTGGTGAGGTTAATTTCATTCCAAATTGTAAGCAATGATGGAAAGAATCAACCTAGGATATTCAAGAAATGCATAATGATATTGACCCACTCTACATGGTTCTAGGTGCAAATGCAGTGTAGTACATGTCATTGTAGGGGTTGATTCATGGGGATTCAACCCCTATCCTCATAATCTGCTCTAAAAATGATTTAAGAATTATTGAAAGAGAAACATTGAGTAGAGAAGACTCTAGCCATGATTCTCAACACCAATATGAGCTAGGGTTTATTTGTGAAATGTGTGCCCTTCTATTCATACTCCAATATGGATGAGAGTATTTACTTTATGAAGTTCTTTACAAGAGTCAAATTAGTCCTTAATGAATTACATATCACTGTGGAGTATTTGGCTTCCTCCACCGTCAATTGCATAGGATGGAAAACCTATATTCATCCACAAGAAGAAACCATTGTATCTTCCTAAAAGGACAATAGAGACAATATTTATAGAATGAGGCTATTATTTTGATGCAAAAGGAGAAATGATGTACTCACATAATTTTTAATGTATTAGATCACCAATTGAAGAAAACCCGAAGATGTATGCCATATGGTTGAACTCCATTGTCAATTTGTTTATTATTTCCTATGTTTTTCAATTCATTTCAATATCTAAATACTAATTTTTAATTAACTAAGAAGCTAGTTATAAGAATTCAAATTAGTGGAACAAATCATTTTAGAACTAATTTTGGATCTATATGTGTGTGCATAAAGTAATTGAAAATAAATAACTAAAATCTTATTGTGTTAAAAAACACTTTGTACAAACCATTATGAGGGAGATTTTCACTTCCTTCTATGCTCAACATGGAGTTCAAATTTTAAAAAAAAAATGAATGTGAGGGATAAATAAAAAAGAATAATTTCCACATTAAGTCAAATATATTTATTTCAACTTATCTTTGTGCTCAATAAAGGAGTGGGTCAGAAGGTAGGACAAATATAGATCTAATATATCCATCATTTGAGAGAAATTTTAAATTCTTTTGTTATCATTAAATCAAGGCTTGCTTGGCATATAGGAGATGGATCTAATGTAAGAATCAAAGCCCATACTTGGAATGGAAGTGGTATTAGAAATATTCTCTCTCGACCTCTAATATATTTTTTAAGGGATAGAGGAGTATCCATACTCATTCATATAGGAAATCTTGCTCAAAATAATATTTGGAGACAAGATTGGAGGTCATTTGAATACCTAGGGCTAGAGGTGGAATTTCATGAGGTCTGGAACAGCTACCTAAAAAAATTGAAGGAGGCACATACTACACTGATAGACAAGGAATATGAAATCATTTGGTATTTTTCCTCTTTTTGGCTTATACACTCCAAGGTTAGGCTACATACAACCAAACATGCTCATAATGAATGAAGAGCCGAAGTGTTGGCGAAGGGCACTTTGGCGGTCCAAGTGTCCTGCAAAGGTGAAAATTTTAATGTGGTGTTTAATGGAAAATAAATCCCCCACGGAGGTTTTCATGCAAAGGAGATAGAAAATTGGGTCAAGGAGGTGCTCACTTTATAAACAATCTAGGGAAACAATCGTCCATCCCTTCATAAATTTCCCTTTTATGATATAGTTATGGAATATGTGTCACTCTATTTTGGGGAAGTCTTGTACCTAAGATGGGTTTGAGGTGCAGGTCCTATGGAGGGGATAGTATTCATCTCCTGTTACTCATGTATTCAAGGCTCTCAATTTAATTATATGTTGGGGAGTACACCTTGCTAGGAACAAGACCATCTTTCAGCAAAAATCAATCTTCCTTGATTGGGTGGCTGCAGATTACTTGTCCACACTATCTCACTTCCCACAGAGAAAAGATCAAGCCGCCTCACAATGTGTGATAGCAAAATATCTTAATGTTAATAAACTATGGTCTTTTTTGACATGGCTTCTCAAGGGGAAGACTAGAGATGCAGAGGATGAGCAATCCTTATCTGAGAGAAACACGGTTTTTCAAGATCAAAATGGGTTTGGGTAGGGGCACTAACAACTAAGTTGAACTCTTAGCTTGCAAAAATATTTTAGCCATTACAAAGGAAAAAGGATTTGACCAAATTCAAGTTTTTGGAGACTCCTTACGTGTTGTTAATTAGGTGAATGAATTTCAACAATGTAGAAATCTTATATTCTTGCCTATTTTGGAGGACATTCTTCAACTAAATTTTTCATTTGATTGTTTCTCTTTTTAACACATCTACAGGGAGTGGAACAACTTAGTCTACCAACTTTATAAAGAAGGTTTGCTCCTGATCTGTGGTTTTGGGTCAATCTCTAAGTGGAGGGATTATGAGTTTTTTTTAGTATTACCATAGTCCCTTTATAGACATACATGGGCCTTCAGTGACTCAGTGATTATCTACTTCTTTATTCTATTTTCCTTATATTTTCACACATATATACTAGATATACTCTACATGTTGTTATGGTACATATGTTTAGTATTTGTTGTACAGTGATGATATTGGGTGAAGGTATTCATCAATTTTGTTAGCGCATATGTATCGGTCCTTATGTACAAGATAGTATTGGACTTTTCTTTATTTACTATAGATGGGTCTGAGTAGATCCACTAGAATTCAGACATTGATGTTTATATTAAGAATGTAATATTGTATCATTTCTAATGAACTAAAAATAAGTTTTTTCCTAAAATACATACATACATACATACATACATACATATATATATATATATATATATATATTATATAATAGAGAGAGAGAGAGAGAGAGAGAGAGAGAGAGAGAGAGAGAGAGAATGTTGACTTAGTAGTATGAGTGGTAAATGTAATTTGTTTGATGCTTAATATGAAGTTGGCATTTGGCATATCAGAAACTAGGGTGGGCTTGTATTCAAGTGACATGGGATCTTAAAATTGAAGGACATGGTGGTGGGCTTTGATCCACTTATGTGTGCATAGGTCATGAGACCATTTAATATAATCTATCTAAGTGAAACCACACTTTCAACCACTACCTCAAGGTAACCCCATGGTTTTGGGCTAGGCCCTCATGGAAATTGAACCCTTCTCAATGGTAAAAAATCTCGTAAATTTCCACCATTCGATCCAACCCCCATGAGAAGCATTTTAAAAAATATTAATAACCAAAAAAATATTTTAATGCAGGGCATATAAATAAAATATCTCGATATCTATTTTAAGTAAAAAATTATTTCAATGTCACCTTTACACACATGCATATACATATGTGTGTGCATGTCTATGTTTGTGTAAAGTAATTGAAAGTTAAAAACTTCTTATTGAAAACATTTCAATGTTGTGTTACTCTGTATGAGGGAGATGTGTAATTCTTTCCATGCTCAAGATTAAGTTGACATGTGGCATTTAAAAAAGCAATAATAACAAAAAAAATGTATTCCAATTTTGATCATAAAGAAAAAAATATTGCATTTCATATGTTGGTCCCCACTTTTATATCTATTTTAAACCTACTATTTTACTATTCCTATCGACATTTACTCCCTTTTTATCCTTTTGTACCATGATATCACTGCCAAACAACGTTATTTTTCAAATGGAGGTAGAATATTAACAGACTTATAGTCATTTGATTGTTTTTTACTAATCCTTATATGGACTTGTAGACTTTGAAACATATGGACAAGTAGAAGGGGTTCCAGCACATGGATGGATAGTGCATTAGGCAACCTTTTATGAGCTCATTATTTTGTACTCAATCTTGCATCTTGATTATGTACTCTATTTGGAAGTAGGTGTTCAGTCAAATCCTCGGTGTTCTAGGACTAATCTCCTTATACTCAAAAAGGATTTGGTTTTATCAATCGTGTTATGATCAGGACGAGCTCAATCACCATTTGAATATTATTCAAAAAGATTTCATACAAATTAATTTTAGCCTTGATGTTATATGTTTAGTTTTTCTAGTTAATTAGTTATGCCTATTTTTCATCGGTTGAACTTAATATAAGTTTGATGCTCTCTGTATGTAAGCTAAATGGGAAATATTGTCAAGTAATTTTGTTTCAAGGAGCTTCACGCTCAAGATACATTGGAGACTATGATATACTTATTTTTTTTGTTATGAAACCAACTCACAAAAAGATAGAAAAGATAGATCAACGCCTTAGAATTCAGCTTCTTCGAGGGGGAAACCTCCTTTACATTACACAAATGAACAATTCTCAGATGATACAAATGACAAAACCTTCTTTCTATATATAGGAGTCTAAGGGGTCACAATATAACCAAGCTGACCTAACAATAATAATATAAAGGCACAACAATAATAATAGTGGGATTTTATGGGGCACAATAATAACAATAAGGGATACAATGACAATAGTAATGGGGGAATCACTAGTATTATAGGGACCTAACATGCCCCTTTCCTTCAAAAAAGTGTTTTACTCAACACTTGAGTAGTTTTGGATCCTTCTTTATAAAATTCTCATCCTCTCATGTGGAATCTTCAACGAGTAAGTTCTTCCACTTGAAGAGATACTATGAAATTGATCAATTTCGTAGCTGTCGAGTTCTTATTTCTTTGACTTCTTCAGGTTCCAATATGATTTTTCCTTCCTCATCAAGTTTTGGAAATATTGTTTGAACTAGAATCTTGTCACCTATAACCTTCTTTAAGCATGAAACATGGAAAACTGGGTGCACTCG
>APFE031265466.1:25751-36841 GCA_000404065.3 Pinus taeda
TAGGTGGGAGGCCTTTGGGAGTCTCAAATACCTTGGAATGATTGTCCAATACTTTTTGGAGATCTGGAGAAATGGATGATTTCGATGTGGGAACCTCTAGTGAACATAATTGTGCAATTATGCCTCGTTATTCTTTCTTTAGAAGCTTTGTAATTCCGTTAGATCTGATTATCTTTCCCGGTTTCCTTGCGATACCCCTTAATTCAACTTCCTTTCCTTCTGTAGAGAATTTCATGAAAATTTCTTGAAAATTAAAAGTTATTGTACCCAAGGATTGTAACCATTGGACTCCTAGTACAACATCAGCACCACCCATTGGAATGGAAAGCATTGGGCTATTCGATACATATTCTCCCATGGATAGCTTGATATTATGGCACTTTCCTTAGCAATTTATGGTTCCTCCACTTGCAACCATCACTTGACACTCTGGTGATGGCTATAGGAAGCAATTCAATTCCTTGTCTATCTTACAATGAATAAAATTATGCGTACTTCCTGAATCAATCAACACTAATACCTTTTTCTTCTTGATATGCCCTTCTATCTTGATAGTTTTAGGAGTGGTAATTCCATCCAATGCACTACAAGATATGGTCAAATTCATTTTTTCTTTTTCTATGGTTTGTTCCTAGTGTATATCCTCTTCTTTTGATGTTTCTTGTTCCTTTTCTTCCTCCTCTTTACAATCTATGTAAAATAATTTCTTCTCGACACACTTATGACCTTTAGTGTATTTTCTATCACAACTGTAACAAAGCCCTTGTTTCTTTTTTCTTCCATTGTTTGGGTCTCACGCTGTAGGTTGTGGGATGGCTAGGGGTAGCACACTTCCATCTTTATGAATTCTGAGTCGTGAGGCTTTTTTTGCTGCCAGTGAAATTTGGGGCCTTTTCCCCCCAAATTTTTTTCTTTCCAACACATAAATGGCCTTCTCCAATGAATCTGGTTCCCAAAGGCGAACCTCATGTTGGATGTTATCTTTTAAAGTCCCTATGAACACATAAATCCTATGCTCCTCTGGAATATCTTTTACCCTTATATTCAATTTTTGGAAGTCTTCAATGAGCTCATGAAACATTCCACGATGACCTGTTTTAGATGAAATTTTGGAGCTTGCAAAAATCCTAACTTCCTTAGATCATATCTCCAAACATATAGTGAGAAAAGATATGGAATTCGGACCCGAGGTTCAACAAGATTTCGTCTCAAATGGGTTTTTTTGTCACTTCTTAAACGTCGCAGAAAAAAAGTTACAGTGAAAATTCCACGATGACCTGTTTGGAGCAACAAAACCCTAGAATCCAAAGCTCTGATACCAAATGTTATGAAACCAGCTCACAAAAAGATAGAAAAGCTAGATCAACACCTTAGAATTCAGCCTCTTCGAGGGGGAAACCTCCTTTATATTACACAAATGAACAATTCTTAGATGATACAAATGACAAAACCTCCTTTCTATATATAGGAGTCTAAGGGGTCACAGTATAACCAATCCGACCTAAAAATAATAATATAAAGGCACAAAAATAACAATAGTGGGATTCTATGGGGCACAATAATAACAATAAGGGATACAATGACAATAGTGATGGGGGAATCACTAGTATTATAGGGACCTAACATTTTTAACTCATATTATGTTGAACCTTAATACACAATTCTGATTCGGCACTTAAATTTCTATGAGTGTTATGATTTTTGGTCTTTAAATCATTGAGTTGACTTAGACTTTCTCTGGGAAGTGGCAACAGCCCACCACCACTTATAAACAAGCCCTGAAATTGATATAGACTATAGGAAGTGTGTTTGATTGAGATTTAGGAGTGTGGATCTAGTTCTGAAGAAGTTTACTAGTTAGATATTAGTGTCACCATTTTTCTATTTTATACTTAAGCTCTTACTCTGTTTTTCTTGGATCTAGACAAATATCCTGTCTTTAAATATTTGCAAACTAGAAAGGACTGTATTGATTAACGTTTTTTTATGCATGAAAGACTTCTCCAATAAATTCTCATGGTTAAGAATATTTAAAAGAGTGATTTCCAATTTGGATGAATACAGAGGTTAATAACTATGTCATAAACTTAAGTTGGAATCGGTTTTATAATCTTGAATTTTGTACATTCCTTATTGATACAGAATCATGTAGCAGGGTGTTTGATATCAGAATGCCCAGAAGTAATGTGACAAGATATTGGTTTTTGATTGAGATTGTAGCTTAGTTCTGAGATTGAGTATAATTGTAGTAAGGTTAGATTGAAAACTGTAGGTTAATTCTCTTTCATAAGAATGACTTTCTGAGTTTGACTAGAGTGTTTTTAAAGCTAAAACGGGCTTTGATCTTTAGAATCTTCTAGATCTGAGTGTGTCGACACAGTTAGTGAATAACATTGATTTAGAATTTTGTTACTTGGTTTATTTTGAGTATTTGTAAAATTGAATGCTAGGAAAGATAAAGAGATCAGTTTGAATTCTTGTTAATTTGTTTTATGCACCCCGAGAATCAGACTTAGTGATTACACTCAGTCTTGTTTGGATTTTCCATTTTCCTTAGAATAAAATAGTTTGGATTAGAATTGGTTTTGCCTGGATTGAGATTAGCATAAGCTTGATATTGTTTTGAATAGTAATTAGTCTTGTTTGATTTGAAGTTTCTATTATTTAGATTAAAGGTTTCTATTATTTAGATTAAGAGTAATATTATTAGAATAACAAATCTTATTGCTGAGATTTATACTTCCATTATTTTTAGGTTAAAATGTTTGAATAGTAGACTATCTTATTTGGAATGAAGATTCATGTTGAAGATTTTTGAATGATAATTTGTGTTGATTAGGTCGTGATAAGTATTTCTCATATAGCAATTAGAAATAGTCTCATTTGAACAATAGTTAGCAATGTTTTCATAATGGTAGGTAGTGTGAGGTAGTGATTGATATTGTGACTCATCTCATATGCACAATAGTTTAAATCTCTTATGCAGTAACTCATATTTCTTATGAAAAGTGATTTGCATTGTCTGTACTATAGTTTTCAAGTAGCTTGCAAATTATTTAGTTTGTTTGCTTTACCTTTAAGTGATTTTTTGAGTTAATAAAGTTATGATTAAAATAGGATAATAATTTAAGTTTGAATAAGTTAGGGATTTAATTTGATAATTTTCTTCACCTTAGTTTGTTGTGATTAGAAATGGTAGAGATTGAACATTTTGTACTTAACTTTGCACTGAACTATTGGAACCTGAATCAAAATGCAATGTAACTCAAAGGTTACGAACCCTAGTTGATAATTTAATTTAGGGGAATTAAATGAAAAATAAAACTCCTAAGATTTTTGGCATTGTTTTTGGGGAGTTGCAAATTGTCTAGGTAACAGTTTCTTTAAAATTTCATGTGTTGAAGATTTTGTAGGATGACTAGAGGGTGGAGAGTGTATGGTAAGACGTGAATGAAAATCCACGTGTCCACTATGGTGGGGTTGCTCCAAAGTCTGTTGTCTTTAATGAATATTTGCAGTATTTTATTTTCTTATGTGCAAAAGTAAAAGTAGACTTAGAGACAGTAAAGGTAGGTTCATTTCAAATACAAAATTATTTTCTGAGATGTTTGGTCCCATAAAAACACCCACAACTAATCCATATAATCATTACGTCGAAATCAGAGAGGAGGGAGGAAGCACCAACAACAAGGTTGCATCAGTAAAATAAATACCACATCAGAAGGGGGTTGAACAACCACAAATTTTACCATAACAAGTGCAAACTGTTTTTTGAACCACTAAAGGTACAAAACCGGTGCTAGATCCACAAGTGGAATCGGCAACAGCAGGACATCGCAGGGACCTAGGGCCTGGTGGCATTAGGCTCAACCCAGTTGAGTCTTCTTCCAGTTGAACCACCACATCAAAGCCTACTTCTGAACCTGTAGTAAATATGGCTAACAATGGAGGAGGGGAGGAAAACATAAACAATGGGGGGAATCACCCTAGAGATAATGACATAATACACACATTTTTTGGAGGGAACAATGAGTGGAGGGGTGGACCAAGAGGAGGTCCTGAGGAGCAAGAAGACGATACAAAATCAACTTTTAGATTCCCTATTCTGGTAAATACTAGAAATATCACAATGAAGAACATACCCTCGGCATCTCTTCCACCTTTTCACAGTATGTCTTCTGAAGACCTTGACAATTTTTTATTTGAATTTGATATTCTTTGTAGAAGCTATAATGATTATGGCAATGCACACAAGCTTAGATTATTCCCTGCCACCTTAAAAGACTCAGCCCTGAAATGGTTCATGAGCCTGGGAGAGCACACCATTTACTCTTGATATGACATGAAATATGTCTTCCTTAAGAAATATCAAGATTATTGTAAAAGTAGAGATGTTAATGATATCTTTAGGATGCAACAGATGGAGGACGAAAGTTTGGAGGAATACCTAGAAAGGTTCCTTCATAACTATCATAAGACGTGAGTGGGCAGCTTAGATGAAAGAGCCTTTAAGAATATCTTTCTAAAGGGATTAAGGGAAGAGTGGATTGAAACACATGATATCCTAAGTTCCGGTGAAATTTATAAAAAACCATTTTTCCAAAATAATTGAATTATGTCGAACCTATTCTAGAAGTCAAGCTAAGGTAGGCAAAAGAATATGGAACAATTCAAGGGATTATGTGCCTAAAAATTCAAAATCTATAAAAAAAAAATTGTCACTAGGGTTGAGATGGGAAACCTTCTAGAAAATTTCAAAACAGATATCTTAAACACCATTAACGACTAACTTGATACTCTAAAAATTAAAAGAAAACAAGAAGGGGAAAAAATTGCCTTGGCAATTTTTTGTCCTAAATGTAGGCATAAGCATGTTGAAAGGGAATGTCCCATTAATGTGTTTGAGGTGTGTGGAACTTGTACACAAGAGAATACCAATGGACGATTCCCATCCCTTCTTGGACTACAAGCCATTTACAAATGAGGTGTTGAAACTAGTGATTTCTCACAAGCAAATAGGAAGCCATCATGGAGAGGGACAAACCAAAATATTTATCAAAAACCTAATTTACAAGGACTTGCCAAAAGTCATTCGTGGAACTCTCAACCATCTTACCCTCCATGGCCTCCAAAACCACCTCAAAACTCACCTTGGAACCAAGGATGGAGAGGAAATTTTTATGGGAATGTATTCCAACATCAAAATCAGCCATACTACCAGTATCAATTCCCACCTAACATGCCTTATACATCTAATATTCCTCCATTTCAGCAAGGCTATAACCCAACCTATTATTAACAACCCTCATTTTGATTACCTCCATTACATCAACTCCTACCCCTACCTTCAAGCTCTAATTCACCCTCACAGAAGACACAACAATCATTTAATCCACCTTTCCCAACTCAACTTCCTGCACAACCTATTACTAACCCCAATAATAGACATCCAAAACATGTGCAAAACATGGAATTACAACCTTTCCCTACATATGTTATTATTGTTGTCCCTATCAATGAAATTCAACTAAGATCAGGGAAAACAATTAATAAAGAAAAATTAGTTGTAATTGTTCAAGAGGAGGATCCTCAAGTGGAACTTGAAGCTAAAACTCAACAACAAATAGAAAATCAAAAAAATAGTGAACTAAAAGAACCAAGGGAGCCTCCTTACCCGGAAATATTGCTTGCCAATAAAACTGAAACTCCATAGAATATGATTTGGAATCCAAATTAAGGAATGTTTTTATAAAAATAACTTTGCTGCAAGATATCAAGGACATTCCTATTCACACCAAGATCATTAAGGATCTCTACATCAAAAATCTATGAAGAAAGAAAACTAAAAATCATAATGTTAAAATAATGAGCCAAATGACATAAATGATATATGTTTTGTCGTTGAAATATAATGATCCAAGGAACCCCGTAGTCACAATAGAAAACAATGGAACTCATTTACCAAATACCCTTGTAGACTTAGGAGCAGCCATCAATGTTATGATGTTTAATGCCATTACATTACTACAACTACAAGGAATTAGGCCTACACCCATAGTGTTGGAGCTAGCAGATAAGTCCATTGTTAAACCTATGGCGAATCGTGATCCTAGAAGACATAGTGGTAACAATAGCTTCCTAGGAATATCCAATTAATTTCATTGTAATTTCTCCAAATACTTCTAAACCCAGACATCCAGTAGTCTTAGGCCAACCTTGGTTGGCCACTATTGATACTGTCATTGGGTGCAGAAATGGGGAAATGATTATTTCTAATAGACTACAAAATTAGGCATTAACTATTTTTCCACCTACCCAAATGGCCACAGAAGTACCCCTTTGGTTAGAAAGCCCTTATGGAGGAGAAGATTGTATGCTTCCCTTATTAACTTTAGAGCAATCAAGGGGACTTCAGGAACAACCAAAGGAACATATTTTGCAGCATTTTCTGTCTGATATTAATTTCATCGATCATCTTGTTTCTTTTAATAGTTATCACCATGTTTTTAGCAATGAATTTCAGGAGACTTGTCACCCTCCTGTATTTGCATCATTTACTATGGCAGCTTTAGAAGGAAACAATGAAGTGAGTACTAAGCCCATTAAAATTAGTTCTCGAAAAACATTCTATATTGGTACATAATTAAGTGCAAAATAGAAACAATAGATATTGAGTATGGTTCAAAAGTAGTCTGGAGCATTTGCTTGGGATTATTTGGACATGAAAGGTATTCATCCAAACACTTGTATACATCACATTTTTACAAATGAAGAAATTAGACTTGTTAGGCAGCCACAGAGACAAATGAATCCATCTCTAAAAGAAATTGTTAAGGATGAATTGCATAAACTTTTAACTACATATTTTATTTACCCTATTTATGAAAGAAAATGGGCATCACCCTTGGTAGTAATCCCAAAGAAAAATGGGAAATGGTGAATCTGCGTAGACTACCAAGATTTGAATAAGGCTACTTTGTGGGACTATTTTCCTTTACCTTTTATTAATCAGGTACTTGATACATTGTCAAGGAAAAAGTATTTTTCTTTTCTGGATGGATATAGTGGTTATAACCAAATTTAAATAGCCTCGGAAGATCAAGAGAAGACTACCTTTACTTTCCCATTGGAGAACCTATGCCTACTGAGTTCTTCCTTTTGGTTTATGTAACGCTCTAGCTACTTTTCAGCGATTTGTTTTGGCTATCTTTTCTAATTTGATAAATGACTGTGCAGAAGTCTATATGGATGACTTCACAGTATATGGGGATGATTTTCATCAAGAATTGGAGAACTTGGAAAAGGTATTAATTCGTTGTCAAGAAGCTCATTTGGCCCTTAGTAGTGTTAAATGTAAAATGATGCAAACTAAGGGGATTGTCCTTGGACGTCACGTATCACATGAAGGGATAAAAGTTGACGCTGTGAAAATAGAGATAATATCGCATATTCCAATCCCCACATCCCAGAAAGAGGTAAAAATTTTCTTAAGACATGCAAGGTACTATATGAGATTTATTGAAAATTTTACTAAAATTACAGCACCGATGTTTAAATTGCTTTCTAAAGTTGTTGATTTTTTATGGGACACTAATTTTCATAATGCTTTTCAGCAACTGAAGGATAAATTAACTATTACTCTAGTATTGTGAGAGCCTGACTCGTCTCTCCCATTTCACATTTGCACGGATGCATCATAAATTGTGCTTGGATATGTGTTGGGTCAAATGGAGGACCACTTTCCTTATGATATTTACTTTGTTAGCAAGAATCTCTAACCCGCAGAATTAAATTATATAGTTATTGAAAAGGAATTATTAGCGGTTGTTCATGCCATTAACAAATTTAGGAACTATATTACCGGTTATGATACTTTCTTGCATACTAATCATTCTGCCATCAAATTTATCATTAATAAGCCTATTACTAGGAAGAATTACAAGATGGTTACTTTTGTTACAAGAATTTAACATTATTGTGATTTACACCTGGACAAGACAATTTGGTTGCAGATTTCTTATCCCGAATGAACATTGCCCAAGACAGAGCTTCAGTACCAATTCTGGATGACTTTCTAGATGAATATTTGTTCACAGTTTCAACCTTTACTTCCTGGTTTGCTGACATGGCTAACTACCTGGTGAGGGGGAAGTTGCCACAGAATCTTTCCACCAAGGAAAAACATAATATTATGCAGTGAAGTGCCAATTGTTCTTGGATAAATGGGTACTTGTTCAAACAAGACCCAATTTTATTATGAGAAGATGGGTGTGGGTAGATGAGATGTTTGATTTTCTAAAGGCTTGCCACAGTGAGCCTTGTGGTGGGAACTTTGTGGATAAAAGGACAGACTATAAGGTCCTACATGCAGGCTACTATTGGCCCACGCTTTTCAAAGATGCCAAAAGGTTTTTTTCAAGATTTGATGCTTGTCAAAGAATGGGGAAGCCAGTTCCAGTAGATGAAATGCCTCTCTAAACGCATATACCAGTGGAACCTTTTGAGAAGTGGGCGTTGAATTTTGTGGGACCCATCTCTCCCATGTCCAAGAAAAAGAGATACATATTGGTTTGCACTGATTACGTGACGAAGTGGGTAGAAGTCAAGGCTCTATATTCTGCTTCTGAGAAAGCAGTGGTAGATTTCCCTTTTGAGGATATCTTCACTCAGTTTGCTTGGAAGAGAGTGACCAAGCTGGGAGACTGGCTCTTGGAACTTCGCAGTGTGCAGTTGGAGCCATCCCAAGCTAGGCTCTATGCAATTCCAGAAGCCAAGCTAGAGGCTTGAGTCTCCAAATTGTACAGAGCTATCTGTGCAGTGTGTGATCCGGGAAAGGAGACACTGATATGCCCAAGGGGATTGTGAAAAATGAGCGGATCTGAAAGATGATGTAAATCTAAGTGCAGATCTAACTAAGTGTTGATGCATGCATGTGAAACATGTTCATCTATAGATTAAATTGAAGGAAAATGAAGCATTTGAAGAGAGTCATTGCAATGACGACTGTCGGTGAAAAAATAGGAAAACTCATTCGACACTTGGGAAAGGAAATCTATAACTTGAAACAACACTTCTACAAGCTAAAAAAATTTAAAAAACCAATAGTCGTACAAATAAATAATTGAAACAACACTCACACAAACTAAACAACAAAAAGTGACAAAAAAATAGCAAAATACGAGAAAAGAAAAACTCACCCGGAAAAGTGAGAACTATCGCACTGAAGGCTCCTTGGTATCCTTGGGAATGCTAGAGCTCCAATATTGAGTGTGAAAATGAGCTATAATGGCGTCGATAAAATAGATTTGGTCAAATTAGGGTTTATGACATGCATGCCTAATATCAAGGAAAAAGCAACACTTGGCAGCAATTTCTAAAGATAACACAAGTTCCTCCTTCGGGTTACTAAAAATAGATCCCTATTTTTTAGGGATATTTTTTGCTTTTTTCTTTTTTTCTTTTTTTTCTTTTTTAGGAAAACTGCCATGTGTTTCTCTGAAAGATTACACAGTTCAAGGAAGGACTTGGCAACTCTATGAGTCATGAACTGCGCAGTTTTTTAGCACAGTGAGGTTTTCGCATTTTATGGGCTTAGTGTTGGGGTGCCCCTCCATAATTACACATTTACAAAGCTCAAGGCTCAATGGCAGTCCATACTGCACAATTTCCAATAGCAAGGCCAGTTGCCCTCAAGAATTGCGCAATTTTATGAAGCAAGCCTAGAACTGTTGTGGGACCAAATCATGAGATCAGCTTGTCAGTTAGAAAATAAAGTAAGTGAGCAAACACAAACCAATATGAAAAGGATAAGTCTTAGTCGAAGCATGGACACCTGGATCAGTGCAAGATGAGTTGTTGTGGTTTAGAAGGAAAGCTCCAAAATCGAAGCATATGCAAAATTTTGGAGGGTGGTTGTAGTCACTACAACACCATGGTATTGTCCCATGGTATTTGGAGCGATGACGAATATTTGATCCTGTCAAAGAATACTTACGACATAACCAAGATAAGTTACCTAAGGTATTGGCTAAGGAAAATACTATATAAAGAGATGGAGATTAAGGTGTTGTGGGTGCAAGTATTATGTTTTTTATGAATGATTTGATCTGAAACAGGTGTGCACCAGCAAGCAAAGAGAAGACTCAGATATAAAATATCTGAAATATTTTGGCATGTGTTCTTGATTAGTTTACTTGTTGCAAATGTCTAAGTAACTAATATTGATGAAATTGTGGTATTTTGATCTAAATGATTTATTCAAAAGTCTATAGTATTAACAGTAAAGTTTGGGAAAATTGAAATCATTCTTGCAATGAAAGTTTTATAGATCGGTATGTAGGTGTGTTTGGGAATATTCGTGTACATACACAGATCCGTCTCTATAGGGTCGCGTGTATTTTCTGCGAAATAATTTTTTTATTTTGGCATATTTGTACGCGGGTGTTGTGTATTATAAGCATGTAAATACATGAATCAGCTGCAGGGAAGTCGCGTATACATTTCATGGTTTTGCAATATGACTTGCTGATGATATTTCATCATTTATGTTATGTTTTTTTTTTTGTCGATGATGTCTCTATCATGATAATCTATGTTTGACAGTATTGGTTGGGTTGAGTTGGCTATGAATGTTGATTAGTGATGATGCTACAATATGGTGATATGTGTTTGATTTAGTAATCTATGATTGGTTCAAGTGATCTGTGACTAATAAATTATCTATATATGATTCAGTGGTTGATGATTTAGTATTCAGTGTTTTGAGATCTATACACAGGTCTTATATAGGGTAAATGCATATATATATGATTCTTATTCAGTACAATCACATACAAAGTTTTATATTTATTATTTTTGGTTGGGTTATGCATTTAGTGATTTGATACTTCAGAATTTCAGTTGATTTGTTGTGTGATAGTATCTCAGATTCAATGTAGAAACTTTGAATAATAAACACATATTCAATGGAGATTATCTTGATCATGTACTATTGTGGAATACATACATAATACATAAGCTCCTCTACGTTGATCATCAATATAGCAGCATCAATAACAATAAAACATCAAGAGCATGCACACATTAACACA
>APFE031265479.1:15023-56672 GCA_000404065.3 Pinus taeda
TTGATGATTGCTGCAATACAGTCTTGGTCTTGATTAGATGCTTCCTTGTCAGTCACACCTGCACACATACTTTCATCACAGCATCATACACATTTCTCCTCGCGTTTTGGGTTGCTGTTCATTGAATTCTCGGCATAAGTAATTTAGGTTGATGTATTTTCGGTTTGGTGACAGTCATAATCATTTGTTTCATTTACACTCCTCTCTTTCCCGTTCCACTACCATTACCTCCATCTTGATCATGCATGCAACCATATCTCCTCGACCCTCACTTCGTTCTGTCCTCTCCTAAAGTCTTCCATTCCTCACGTGGCTTCATTCCTTGACCTTTCATTGACATCACTTCAACATACTCCCTACACCCGTTTCCCATCTCATCCTTCTACTTCTGAGCCATCACCAGCCTTGTCCCTACCTCACATATCTCTTCTTATCATCCCATCACTCCTCCATCACTTCAATCCCTCACGATAGATCATCCTGTAGCAGTTTAGAGACATCCTGTAGAACCCTCTAAGTATCCTGTAGGATCCCCTGCAGACATCCTGTAGGAGGTCATTCACTCGGTTGCCGAGCTTCTGAACGTGGAAAAACTCTGTGGATGGATGCCAAGGGTCCATAGGGACCTCACCTAGCCTCCCCAACCTGTCCCACGCTTTCCTTCCTTCTCCATCCCATCTGCACAACCAAACCCTGATAAGTACAAAATCACAATCATTCCACCCACTTAATTAAAAGCACAAAAACATGTCTTTTATGATGCAAGTAGTTTAGATCCATGCATTTTCACTTATTAGAGGTATCAGCAGCATTGGTAGAAGTTTCATTCACATGCATTGCATTATAGAGGTTAGACTAGTTAAATTAGGGTTCCCTAGGTTTACATGCTTGGGTTTGCTTTCAGTTCATTTTTGTCAAGTAGACTAGTCTTCTTTGAGCTAGCTTTCGTCCATCATTGATAAAGCTTCTTCTGTGAGCCATAGAAGTTGGCTTGAACCCTAGTGGACTTGTGCCAGCTGATCAAGTGACAGCTGCGACAAGAGCTAGTACTTGTGCATATAGCACTGTCGCTTCCAAGTTTGTACGAACAACCGGGTTGATAAAATGAGAGACAGGAAGCCCCAGGAGTTGTAGCAATATTGCTACAATACTGGAGCTCACCAGAGACGATAAGAAAAAAGTACTCATTATAGTGCAAAGAGAAAAAATTGACCTTATAGAAAGGTTTGGATAACCTATCCTTCGTAGATCAAACCATTAGGAAGGAAGGATTCCTATTGGAGGAGCTAGATTTTACCTTCATGAAATTGGACGCAAGAACGATGATCTACATGGAAAGGTCCCCGAGGGTTGGATATCGTAAGATAATTTAATTAATCGCTAGGAAGTCTATGACTTGACGGACCTAGGATCGTCAATAGATAGATCTCATAATGGAAAACTGATGTGAGAGAACCACGGTCTAGTTCAACCCTGGAATCCTCTAACATATTTTGAGTATGGAATTAAATGAGAGTGCCGAGATCTAGGATCTGGGAAAGGAAAATCGTGGAAGGTCAAAATTCCAAGGAGTCTGATACCTCAAAAACTTGTAGATAAATGAAAAGTGAATTTAATTGGAGAGCCAGGATTCGGGACTGAGGAATTCCAGGGGGACAAGTGGCAATACATTATTGTATGTAGGTTTTGTCAGTTTGACATGACGGTAGAAATGTGGCAAGTAGTTATGGGGTTTTCAGGTGGCCTAAAGGCCCATATGTGGGTGACACGTGGACCACTAATAGGTTGACATGTCACGTGGATGATGTTTCCATGATTTCACCTAGGCAATGGGGTATCTTGGAGAATGAAATCTTGTAACCTATTATTAGCTGAATTGTTTTAGAGTAGTAGGCACCAAGGATAGTCAGTTGATGGTGTGTGGGATGAAAGAGAATTTGTCTGTCACTTTGAACAAATATTCAATGCCCAGAAGACCATAGAACCCGAAATCTCAGAGTCTTGTAAGTTGTTTGAAATGAATTCGTATAGAGCACCATAACCAGGGAATGTCAAGAGACAATGATGAAAAGAATCCCATTCCTCAGATCTATCAACCAACGAATTGTGGGACATAATATTTAGTAAGAGTAAGTTAGGGGTTCGACGGCCATGAAGAAAAGTTTGGAAAGCCATGTGAATGGTTAGAACTCCATTGATGTGGATGTGAGGTGGATGTGTTGTGGGGACAACTACAAATATGCGTTGAACCCTAACGGAGACTGTTGAACCCAATGAGAGTAGTTGCCTAGTGAAGCTTACATGGAGCCGATGAGTAGTTTTCCTAGCAAAGTTGAGAGCATGTGAGTCCTAAGGGATTTTTGGAAACCACCCTTGACACGTGTTGATGCCCCGAAAATCGTTGTATAAACATTGGGGGATAACCACCTGGTCTGGACCTTAATACAACTCCTTTTCCGTTTGGGATGGTGGCTCCGACTGGATATAATGGGACCAGTTTCCCAATAATGAATAAGAGGGGTGGATGAGTGATGGGTTGTCTGATCTAATAATAGGTGAATAAGAGAACTAATACTAATCCCGTGAACAATTATTCTTTGGAAATGTAGCGTTTGATGATCTTTGTCTATTGACAGGCATATAGATGACTCTATCAAATAACCATAGATATTTATTCATTCAAAGATTAGTTCATCCAAATAGTTACACAAAGTGATTAACACAAGATTGTTGCACTTATCATTTATATCATCGCTACATACATGATTGGAAGAAAAGCATACTATAAGCAGCCAATAGTGGAATGCATAAAGAATGTTATTAAAACACATTTATATATGCGATAATAGCAAGAGCGATCAAATGACAATTCATATAACAAGAATGAGTCCAGACATAGATAATAGTACCATATGAGCTGCTAATCAATCCCAATATCAATCGATATCTGAAATTCTTCCTTCAACGCAGAAATGCTTTCAAACAAAGACAGTAGTGGACATTTGTATAAAAGTTTCCTTATCAAAATCAGAATGATTGGTCCAGTTTCATAAAAGAATATCACTAAAATACAATAGTGCAACTTCAGGGTTTAAGTCATATACAAAACTTTACGACCTTTTCTAAATGCATGAAAGGGTCTATAAATACTAAACTAAACTAAAAATCTATGAAACCAAAATCCTACTTAATTGGTATCAATTAATAATAACTATCTTCTTGGCAGCGATCTGGCAGTCGGCGATGTGAATCATCACTCAGGTTGTTTGCCTTTAAACCTGAGTTGGCTTATCACAAGAATTGGCTCCACTTCGGGTGGTCTGTTGAGGCGAGAACTGAGTTGGGCAGCAAAGGTGGCATCCTGAATATTGCGGATAATATACCCTATCGCATCTGTGAGGCATTTGACGGCGGCTCTGTGGCTGTGCAGCTTCACTAAAAAGAACCAATAGGCATCCCATGTCAAGCTATTAATTCCCGCGATTAACCTTCCATTTTTCTCCAGCTCCGGGTAACATGACTGCTCCAATATCTTCGTTGATGTTAATTTGCCTGGAGTACATTGAGAAATCATGTTAGACAAGTAAAGAGTATTATCAACCAATTCAACCAAATTACTAGTGGTTGTCTTGCATATTGAAATCGCTCTTTCTACCTTCATTAACTGAGATTGCCATTCTGTAAATAATATTTCTTTGTGCGATTCTAGAATCCTTGGTAGGTTAGCTGCCTGTCCCTGATCGGTATCTTGCCATTCCAGAAAATTGGTCAATGTTTCTTTGGCTTCATCCAAATCTGTCCTTGCCTTTTCTACTTTCTCACTTATGGATGCCACTAAATCGCATAATGGTTCTTCCTGGGTGATTTGCTGACACAAAAGCTTCATCTGATTTATCAATCCCTTGATTAATTGAAATGCCTCTGTTTTGAATTCATTTATCTGTGGGAGCTTCTTTGTTTGCTCAAGTTGAGCTCATAATTGAGCAATCTACTCATTTTTGGATTTCAGCATTTGCTCATTTGATGCTTTTAGTTGCGCCAATGCCTCAGATAGCTCCTTTTACTTTTGGACTGCACTGTCATTAATCCTCTAGTTTTCTTCCTGCAATTGTTTAGTCAACTGATTGTTTATTTGTTGCTGTACTAGCAATTGTTGTTCTGCCTGCTCTGCCTTTTGCTGTGCTTCCGATAATTGTGCTTGTAGAGAAAAGATATCCTTGTCTTTTGTCTTCAATAAACTGCTCACCTTTGATGCTTTGTCTATTGTCGCCACCGAATAGGCTCCAGCATATTGCGATAGTTTTGTCAAATCATGAGAGGGGTCAAATTCCTCTTTCCATAGCACATTGCCCATTACTGTTTGTTCTGGGAATAAAGAAGGTTGATTAGTCCTTCTCCTCTTACTCTGTCGTTTCACTACAGCTTTATGCCTTGGGCTATAGAATACATCTAAGGGAGGAATCTCTTCAACCTCCAAAATGACTTTGCCGGAAGGATCCTTCGGGATTATTTCCACTTCTTTTGATTTGGGTGGGTTGTTGGTTTCTCCTGAAACCTGCTCTGAAGTCGCCTCCTGTGTATTGACCTCTTTTGATGTCTCATCATCTTTTGATCATTCAAGATTTCCGATAATTGAATTAAATTGCTGCCATTCCTGGAGCAATTTCGGATCAATCTGTGTATCTTCATTTACATTTAAACTGCTCTGTTCTTTCTCTTTCACCTGGGTCTCTTCTTGTCTTTTCTCATGCACTTCTTCCTGTTGCTTTGATGTAACAGGAGGTTCTTTAACAAGTCACTGCTCAGGCTCGCTTGATTCTGTTGTTGGATTCGTTGCTAACAGATCTAGAGGCAGAGTTTGCAACCTCTGCTCTCTAAGTCTGTTGAATTCAACTAGTTCTTCATCTTTGTATTCAATTATAGCGAGCGATTTAACTTGATACATTGACTCGGCCGATGTGAACAAGTCCTCAAATCTGTCTTCTTTATGCTCGAACTTGGTCAATTTGGCCTGCTCGAGTGCATTATAGGTGACTTTGTTTGGATCAAATCGCCTGCTCGGTAGAGTTGCCCAGGTTAATGAGTTTATTTTCTCAACTTCTTTCTCTACATGTTTGAAATCATGTAGAGTGTAGATACCACATCTCAAAGGAAAAGAGGGCGAGACGTGCTTCTTAGCCTTCTTTAGAGTTTGTGTAACCCCATCAGAGATGATTTGATAGGCTATTTGCCTAGCCAGCAGTTTATCAGGGATGTATAGAGGAAGAACGTGGGGTTTGGCTTGACTGCCAAAAACTCAGATATAAGTGAACGTTTCCTCCCCGAACCAACTTCCTATGGATGTTAAATCAATCCCTGCTTGGTAGGAAATCTTAGTGGCAGTCTTATTGAAAATAGAATGATGAATGGGCAACATGAAGCCGTTGCAGATTTGAAATAAATGGTGCTTGTAGTTGGTTTTCCAAAACTTTTGATGGTATATGTGAACGGGTGTGGGGTCTTGCGACGTCCACCTCCATCCGAGCACAAGAAGTTCAGAATTAAAACACAAGACATCTAATATATAGGCACTGTATTAAAATGGGTGAATGAACCTTTCAGTGACGTGGGACTTGGATCTAAAATCAAGAACTGTGGATGCTAACTTATCGGATAGTATATTTTCCCAATCCATTATTTGACCACTACATGCCACCTCCATTAAGGGGATCATTTCTATGGTAAAATTGGCGGAATCATGTAATCCCCACAACCTACACATCATTATCCCAGCATAGCAATAAGGAGAGCATAGAGAATCGACTGAGTACTTACCCGAAGATTCGTGCTTGTGTTTTGCTAGATTTTGTCTCCAATCCCGAATGGGTTTGGTTTCAATCTCATTCTCAGCTTGGAATTTCTCCAGAAATGCCATGTTATATTTCTTCTCTGGCACCAGTAAATGATACATTTGCCTTAAATCCTCAGCTTGAAAGGAACCGAAAATTCTTCCATCTCTGGTGCTGAAGTTTCTGTCTGTAATTGGGATTTCCTGAATTGCCCATCTAACCACATCTGTATATGGGAGGATTTGCTCCCGAGCCGCTATTCGATGAAGAAAAGAGTTGGCTAAATCCCTTAGATTAGCCTCGGATTTGTGAGTGCTGTCAGCTAAGACTTGTATTGCTGTCACCCTCGGCTCTTCGGCTTCGATCAAATTATAGGTGCCTTGCCAAGTAGTTATAGCAAGTCCTAGGCATGTAGTATCCGATATTAGTCCTTTCTTTTTAGTGCTTGGATCAATGATAACTTACCCTGTGGCCGACGAAGCGGAAGCCATTGTAGTTTTCCTGGAATTCTTCCCCATTCTGCTTGAATCTGTTACTTCGGAAGAATTCTGCACATAAATGATAATGAACGTAACACAGAAAATGATAGCGCAAATCGAACACGAGTAATATATATACCAATAAATGCATGGCGAATGATTAACTTAAGGTGGCCTCAGATACAATCTGTAAAAAGTTCTCAGGCTTACTGTTTCATTAAATGGCTGTTAAGACCTGTTAATCCTATCAATGCCCGTCAATTCAATTAATGGCCGAATGATTTATTTGAAGCATGCCTTGGATGTTTTGGCGGTTGAACGCGGACGAATGACTCTTTGGAAGATAAGGCTTTAAATATGATTTAATCGTAATAAACTCACTTTAAGATTTTCTTTGAAATCTGCGCTTTTGGCTTTATCGCAACCGGGCGTCGGGGCAAATCATAAATCATTATATTGGTTCTGTTTGGGATTCCCGATCGCCGATAGCGATATCACATCGCATCGAGAGTACTGAATGGGACACTTTAACAGCATGCATAGATGATCGCCGATTGCCGATAGCAATATCGCATCGCATAGGAGGAAAAGCGAGTTATATCGCATCAATTCATTATTGATGATATCCGATAGCTTATTTCGCATTGGAGAAAACCAATGGTTCCTTAAGATGTGTTTCCTTTGTCATTGCGATATGCGATCTTGCGATCGCTTTATCGTAATGACAAAAGATTAATCATTTATATGTAAGGCCTTTGATTGGTTCATTCAAAAAGGTTTGGTAATGTTTTATTTTATTTTTTCAGACCTTTTTGAATAAAACTAAGTTGATACCAATTAAAATTAAAATTAAAAAGGGACCCATTTCATATTATAGTTTTGGGATAATAATGATATGAAATGGGGGGTTGTTGTAGGGCACAACAATTAGCGATTCGCTGGAAGAAACAATTATCTCTGAAAAGTATGGAAATACTTAAACTTTTTCAAAATAGAAATTTCATCAAAGGGGAAAATTCTAATATAACTAGGTATACTTGCATTCCAAACAAAATGAAACTTTCTTTGCTAATTCCCTCTCTTGTTTAAAATTAGATACATTCTAAATTTTAAATTGGCCTTTATTTGTTGATAATGATAAAACAGAAAATCTTTCCAAACCAGCTTTTAAAATTAACTCCTTTCTCATAGGTAGAGCCTCTACTGTCAACAAACGTTCATAGTTTCGATAGGGATACCTTTTAACCATGTCATTGTCCATTGTCCCATTCACCTTAGAGTATGATTAATAGAATGAATTCAAACATGTTTTTCACATTTTGCATTTCTTTTCTATTTTCTGTTATTTTTGTAAGATAAAAAGCCATTTCCCTGGTTTGGTGGCCAACTGAGTGACAATGCTATTCACTGGTAGTAATCTAACCAAACAAGTTGGCTCGTGATGAGACCCCTTGTCTAACAATTGAAGCCATTACCCTGTTTTGGTATGCAGTATTAGTAATGTCGGCTAAACTATTTCCCTATGAACATGGTAAGCAGGCTTGTAATAAGACCTCTTATCTTTTATATCCAATATTCTTAGAATTGCACTCTGAGTAATCACAAGCTTTGGTGAGTGGGATAGACAATTTTCTCCTTAAGAGTAAATGGATGACAAGGTAAGAGTTGAAGATGCTGAAATTGGATTAGTTCCTATTTTGATATTGATAACCTTTCTGTGACCAATTTGAAAACCTAAAATTATTTACAATATTTATAAACTTTGAGAGGGGTTTATTAAGATTGCAGTGTAGTTTCAGAATGCAATTATATTTCATTTCCTAGAAATCATCACTTTTGTTTAAGACTTCTATTATTTTAAAAGTAAATATCACACTACTTGTTTTAAACAACTCTTTAAGTATAGCAAAGGTCAATGGAAGATACCTCACAACTTTATTTTCTAATGTTCCTACAAACTACAAAAAATGCTATTAAAAGGAGAAGGGGTTACCTCCTCAATTGAAGAATTTCTTTAAGATAAGGCCATTAACAGGGAGAGAATCTCTCAACCCTGATAAATCTTGTAATATGAAGGTCAAATGGCCTATATTTTCACAGATCTAAAATGGTCCAAGCCACATCTTCTGAAATTTGGTGTGTTTTCCCTTTTCTTCATGGGCTTTGTCCCATTTCAGAACTAAATCACCGACTTGAAATTGTTTGGAACCAGATGAAAGTGAATCAAATGATGACTTGATGATCTGCTAATGTTTCGCATGAATGAATTTGGATTTTTCTATTTCTTCTTCTAATTTTAGAATTTGGTCATGTCTAAGTTGTAAAGAAGAAGAGGGGCTTTCTTCAATAAATTGAACTAGGGCTAGATAAGGGAGGACAAGATTTGTTGGTAGCACTGCTTCTTTTCCATACACAAGATTAAATGAGGAAGAACCTATAGAAGCTTTTTGCATTATCCTATTAGCCCATAATGCAAATATTAAAGATTTGTGCCAATTTTTATGATTATGTTCGATAGTTCGCTTAATAATTTTAATCAGATTTTTTTTTGTAGATTCTGCTAAACCATTGCCCTGGGGATAATAATTAGCAGAGTATTTGAGTTTAAATCCTCTTTTAATTGTGAAATCAAACATATCATTGCCTAAGAAGTAAGATGCATTATAAAAAACAAGAGTATTCGGGACACCAAACCTGGTAATGATGAATTGGTCTAGGAATTCAATAATAGCTTCAGAATTTCTTGTCTTTAAAGGAATTGCTTCAACCCACTTGGTAAAGTAATCAGTAGTGCTAAGGATATACTTATGCTGTTTGGAAGAATGTGGAGTAATTTCTCCAATGATGTCCAATCCCCATTGCTCAAGTGGTTGTTCAATGTTGACTGGTTGCAAAGGGAAGGCTGATTTCCTTTGTCTTCTACTAGAAGTTTGGCAATTTCGGCATTTCCTTACATATTCATGAGCATCTCTAAACATAGTGGGCCAATAATACCCAGCATGGATGGCTTTGTGAGCTGTTGTATCAGCTCCAAAGTGGCCTCCTGCCGGTCCATCATGTAATTCCTGCAAAACCTTTTGTGCTTAAGGTTTTTCTAGGCATCTCAATAAAATTGAATCATAATTTTGCCTAAAAAGCACATCATCAATAATGGTAAAATTTTTTGCTTTCAATCTTATGGCCCTTTTGCTTTTGTAAGACGGGTTAGGAGGTGCATATCCATTTTTCAAATAAAATATTAAATGAGCATATTGTGATTGAGAGTCAACGATACTTATCTGGTTGATCTCTTCGAATTGATCTGTATCACCTGATTCTGGAATGTTAGATGCTCCTGCCAACAACCTACAAAATCCTTGGCCTCTAACAATCTTTGCTGGTTTAATTTCTAGGTCGTATTCTTGAAGTGCTGTTACCCAGTTTGCCCTTTTTTCTCCCAATTCTCTTTGGATTAATAGTTTCCTTACAGAAGGGGAAGGAACTATAACTTTTGTATGGGATTTTAAAAGGAAGGGTTTTTAATGTTTAACAACTTCATATACAACAAAGGCCTGTTTTTCTACTTCGGAGTAATTTAGTTCAGCGCCCTGAAGATTTGAACTATAGAATGAAATGGGTGCTTCCAAATTGTGATTGTTGATCTGTGTGAGTACTGCAGCATAAGAGAAATCAGATGCGATAGTATAAAATCTAAAATGATTAGAAAAATTAGGGGTATTTAAAGCGAGGGCATTGATTATTGATTGTTTGATCAATTGAAATGCTTCCTTTTCTGTCGATCCCCATTTAAAGACTGAATTTTTCTTAATCATAGTTTGAAGTGGCAAAATGATTTGAGAAAAGTCTGGAATGAATCTCTTAACAAAATTGATTTGGCCTAAAAATGACTGCATGAATTTCTTATTGTGAGGAAAAGGGATTTCATAGATTTCTTTGATCCTGTCCAGATCAATATAATTGCCATCTTTAGAAACAATAAAGCCTAGGAGCTTTCATTGATCAAGAGCGAAAAAGGATTTTTTAGGGTTAAGGGAAACACCATATTTCTTACAGCGTTGAAAGATTTGATTTAAATCATGCAAGTGATTGGATCTCTCTTTAGAAAATACAGTAATATCATCTAAGGAGATGACTATTGTTCTGTTAATTAACCCTTTAAAAGAGATATCCATTGCTCTTTGAAATGTGGCTCCTGCATTAATAAGTCCGAAAGGCATTTTCTGATACGCATACGTTCCCCATTTTGTTTTGAATGTGGTTTTGAGTCGGTCATCAGGATGGACCAAAATTTGATTATATCTTGAAAAACCGTCCAAAAAGGACATTAACTCTGAGCCTGCCATTGATTGGAGTATCTGCTCCATAGTGGGTAATGGGAAATTATCTTTTAAACTCGCCTTATTTAAATTTCTGAAATCGATACAAATCCTTATGTCGCCATTTTTCTTTCTGACTGGTACCATATTGGAGACCCAGTTTGAGTGCCGAACGGGAAAAACAATCTTAGCTTTCAAGAGTTTATTGAGTTCCGATTTTATTTGACTCTCTAAGTTTGGATGTATTTTCCTCAACTTTTGTTGAACTGGTTTCTGTTCGGGAAGCATCGGAATAGTATGCTGGATAATGGATGTATCATACGTTTTTAGATCGTCATATTTCCAAGAAAAAACATGTTTATTCTTGCGTAACACTCTAATGAATACTTCCTTTTCTTCAACGGAAAGTCCTAATCCTAAATTAATGTTTTGAGGAGTTTGTTCAGTTCCAAGGTTTATCAACTCAAACCTTAAGGTAGAGCTCCGGAGCTTCGTATTGGTCACAAGTTTAAACCTGTCTTTAAGATTGTAAAGATCCTCAAGCTTCACCACAGGATGTAGGATTGAATTTTCTTCATGCTTACCTCGCATTTGAATAACATGTTCGTTTTCCTCAATGATTTGATTATCATAAGATTTTTCGGAGGTTAAAAACTGTAAAATGTCTTCATCATGGTTGAATACTCTCCAACTAGTGACATTGTCAGGAATTGATGGCTTAAAAAGCAATTGTACTGAAAATCTATCTGGGCTATAGTATTCGAAAGGGAGGAGCTTGGAAGCGACATTGGCTAGCAAGTCGGCTACTGAATTTTGAGACCTGGGAATGGAAGAAATATTGAATGTTAAAAAGTGGGAGGTGAGTTCTTGTACTAGGATTGATAATGTTTGAGATGGTTCGAAAGGCAATGAATTGTATTCCTTACCTGTTTAACAATGATCTCAGAATCTCCAAACACTTTCAAGTATTGGAATTTGAGGCCAATCGCTTTATATAATCCTTGGACTAATGCTTCGTACTCAGCTGTATTATTTGTGCATTCAAAGTCTAGCCTGCAGGACAACATTGTTTTTTCTCCTTGTGGGCTAACCAAAATACATCCTGCTTCTGATCCTTCGCTAGACTTGGACCCATCGAAATATAAAGACCAAAATAAAGAATTATCTACAATCTTATTTACAAAATTCTCAGTAATATTAACACATTTAGACCTGTCGGTCTACGAAAAGTTTTCAATTTGTGATGTGAAATTGTTTACCGAGAAAGGAGATGGCTGGGAAATATAATTGCCGAAAAATGATTCAGAAGAATAATTTCCTAAGATATTGTTGTTGAACACAATTGGTTGATTTTCTTGTTCGAATTCTGTAACAGTGTGGGTCATGTGTTTCTCCCGATCGATCTTTATTTGATTCGTCTTACCCTTATAGGGGAGCCAGATATGGGACCAATCGGTGGAAATATACCCATGGAGCTTTTCTGACCAATCCCTGCTTAAAATTAAACCATAGAACTCAGATATATCGGCGATTAAGATATCAATCCTTTGGACCACTCGTGGATCCGCTGATAACTTGATTGTAACAGATTTTATTTCCCCTAAAACTTGAACTTTAGTTCTATCTAACTGCACAATGTGAATTGAGGATTTCTGAGGTTCTATGTTCAGTTTAGAACAAACTGAAGCTGGAATTATATTGGATGATGCTCCATAACCAATTAAGCAGTTATCTAGATTTCGATTGTAAATTTCATATGTCAAGAGGCAAGGAGGAGTATGGGAATTTGATCTATCTCTAATTAGAATCGTATCAGTTGCCTCAACTCTACCAGAAGGTGGTTGTCCTGAATCTCTTGCAGCTTTAGTACTGGGAAGAGGTGAAGAAGGAACTGCATTAAGTTCTTTGAGAAGTAATTTTTGTTGATGTTTTAATTTACTGAGTTCAAACATGGTGATGTTTGCCTTAGTTTTCTTCATGTCATCAACAATATTATAGTCCATCGAATCAGATACTACTAACGTCTTAGATGACGAAGGTATATTGGAGGATGAGGGTTGATTTTGAGATACTGTTGTGGCTGGCTTCCTTTTGGGTACCTTTTCCTTTGTAGTATTAGTACCAGCACTCCTTTTCTTTGGATTGGCCTGAACAGGTTCAGGAGTAGGTTTACTCCTGGTAGTCACGGGAAAGGCTTCTTGCTCAACGTCAGTATTAGAATTAAGGAGTATAAAGTCCCACATTCCATGGCATTCAACGACTTCCTCTTCTTTTAATTCATCAGAGGGTGTAATTGTTTCTTCTTCTTCTTCTTCCTTAGGATCCGAATCTGCATAGGATATGACATTTGGAGGCTTGGACTCAGGTTTTTTGAAATTCCTATAAAGTTTCTTTATTGAGGACTCTGCTACTTGCTTCTTAATCTCAACCATTTCATTTGACATGGTTTTAAGGACTTTTTGAAGGCCCTCCATGTCGTATGGATCCTTGGTGATCTTCTTCTTTGAATCATCCTTAAAAGACACTTTTTTGGATTTTTGTTCCTCTAGAGAAGTTTTCTTTTCCAAAGCGATTACGCTTTTTTCGACAGCGAGGGCTTCTTTCTTCTTTTTTGCCAATGTAGGTTGTTTAGCCCTATCCACAAAAATGGCTATGTTTGAGGGTAAGGCTGTAATATACCATTCACTTCTTACTTGTTCGCTTGGCTTATCATCGTTAGGGATTTTGTTCAAGAGTTTGTTAAATCGGGAGTTAAACTCCTTAATGGGTTCTCTTGACTCAATCCTTAGATTGGAAAGGTCATTGATGAGTGTAGCAAGGATCTATCATCGCCGTATTTGGTAAGAAACTGTTCCTGAAAGATATTCCAACTGGTGATGGATCCAGCGGGTAAGGAAAAATACGAAGATCCTACTGATCCTTGTAATGTATAGGGGGACAATCTAACTACAACATCTTCTTCTGTTACTCCCTTCAAATTGACTGAAAACATAAAATTATTTTTGTTTTCCTCTGCTGACATTCCAGCATCTGGATTGAACTTTGGTAACCATTTCTCGGGATAATCGGGTAATGAATGTAAAGGTGCAGGCATGGTGACTGCACCAGGACTTCTCCATAGTATTTGAGCCATTTTGGGAGTACCAGCGATTGCCTGTGGTGTTCCAGGTGCTTGGGGGGGAGGTGGAAATGAAGACTGAAAGGATTGTGATTTTGGAGGTGAAGTGGCTTGGTGAACAACAATATGTAATGGTGAAGGGGGTGTTTGACTTCACACAGGTGATGATGAAATGGAAGATGATGGAGAAAAGGTTTCACTACCAGAACCTTCAGTGCTCTTTTTAATCCTTTTCCTTTCGGGCAAAGGAAACTCAGGTGGTTCAATACCTAATTTTTCGCTTTGAAGTCTGGTAAGGTGAGGAGGTAAGTGGAATTGCAAAGTTTGACTGCCTTGCGATACTTCAGATCTAGGAGGTGAAATCGAGTAGCCTTGAAGTTTATGGATGATAGATTGAACTTCAGGGGACTCCGAACTTAAGTGTTCTGAAGTATGATGAGGTTGAGCAGTAGTAGTTGATCCTTCCTCGTCTTGTCTGGATACTGATGATTCAGAGTGCAAACGAGAGGTCCGAGGAGAGGTGGAGGGTGATTTACTCTGTGAATGGTCTATAGGTTTTGACTTACTTGCCATTCATAGCGGATGGCCCTCCTTCTAGCGTCAAAAATGTAGATGCCCCGAAAATCGTTGTACCAACATTGGGGGATAACCACCCGATCCGAACCTTAATACAGCTCCTTTTCCGTTTGGGATGGTGGCTCTGACTGGATATAATGGGACCAGTTTCCCAATAATGAATAAGATGGGTGGATGAGTGATGGATTGTCTGATCTAATAATAGGCGAATAACTTAATCTATCAACAAAATAAGAGAACTAATACGAATCCTGGGAACAATTATTCTTTGGAAATGTAGCGTTTGATGATCTTTGTCTATTGACAGGCATATAAATGACTCTATCAAATAAACATAGATATTTATTCATTCAAAGATTACTTCATCTAAATAGTTAAACAAAGTGATTAACACAAGATTGCTGCACTTATCAGTTATATCATCGCTACATACATGATTGGAAGAAAAGCATACTATAAGCAGCCAATAGTGGAATGCATAAAGAATGTTGTTAAAACACATTTATATATGCGATAATAGCAAGAGCGATCAAATGACAATTCATATAACACGAATGAGTCCAGACATAGATAATAGTACCATATGAGCTGCTAATCAATGCCAATATCAATCGCTATTGGAAATTCTTCCTTCAACGCAGAAATGCTTTCAAACAAAGACAGTAGTTCACATTTGTATAAAAGTTTCCTTATCAAAATCAGAATGATTGGTCCAGTTTCATAAAAGAATATCCCTGAAGTACAATATTGCAACTTCGGGGTTTAAGTCATATACAAAAATTTACGACCTTTTCTAAATGCATGAAAGGGTCTATAAATACTATACTAAACTAAAAATCTATGAAACCAAAATCCTACTTAATTAGTATCAATTAATAATAACTATCTTGTTGGCAGCGATCTGGCAGTCGACGATGTGAATCATCACTCGAGCTGTTTGCCTTTAAACCTGAGCTGGCTTATCGCAAGCATTGGCTCCACTTCGGGTGGTCTGTTGAAGCGAGAACTGAGTTGGGCAGCAAAGGTGGCATCTTGAATATCGGGGATAATATACCCTATCGCATCTGTGAGGCATTTGAGGGCGGCTTTGTGGCTGTGCGGCTTCACTAAAAAGAACCAATAGGCATCCCATGTCAAGCTGTTAATTCTCGCGATTAACCTTCCATTTTTCTCCAGCTCCGGGTAACATGACTGCTCCAATATCTTCGTTTCTGTTAATTTTCCTGGAGTACATTGAGAAATCATGTTAGACAAGTAAAGAGTATTATCAACCAATTCAACCAAATTACTAGTGGTTGTCTTGCATCTTGAAATCGCTCTTTCTGCCTTCATTAACTGAGATTGCCATTCTGTAAATAACATTTCTTTGTGCGATTCTAGAATCCTTGGTAGGTTAGCTTCCTGTCCCTGATCGGTATCTTGCCATTCCAGAAAATTGGCCAATGTTTCTTCGGCTTGATCCAAATCTGTCCTTTCATTTTCTACTTTCTCACTTATGGATGCCACTAAATCGCATAATGGTTCTGCCTGGGTGATTTGCTGACACAAAAGCTTCATCTAATTTATCAATCCCTTGTTTAATTGAAATTCCTCTGTTTTGAATTCATTTATCTGTGGGAGCTTCTTTGTTTGCTCAAGTTGAGCTGATAATTGAGCAATCTTCTCATCTTTGGATTTCAGCATTTGCTCATTTGACGCTTTTAGTTGCACCAATGCCTCAGATAGCTCCTTTTTCTTTTGGACTACACTGTCGTCAATCCTCTGTTTTTCTTCCTGCAATTGTTTAGTCAACTGATTGTTTATTTGTTGTTGTACTAGCAATTGTTGTTCTGCCCACTCTGCCTTTTGCTGTGCTTTCGATAATTGTGCTTGTAGAGAAAAGATATCCTGGTCTTTTGTCTTCAATAAACTGCTCACCTCTGACGCTTTGTCTATTGTCGCCGCCGAATAGGCTCCAACATATTGCGATAGTTTTGTCAAATTATCAGAGGGGTCAAATTCCTCTTTCCATAGCACATTGCCCGTTACTATTTGTTCTAGGAATAAAGAAGGTTGATCAGTCCTTCTCCTCTTCCTCTGTCATTTCACTACAGCTTTATGCCTTGGGCTATAGAAGACATCCAAGGGAGGAATCTCTTCAATCTACAAAATGACTTCGCCGGAAGGATCCTTCGGGATTATTACCACTTCTTTTGATTTGGGTGGGTCGTTGGTTTCTCCTGAAACCTGCTTTGAAGTCGCCTCCTCTATATTGACCTCTTTTGATGTCTCATCATCTTTTGAGCATTCAAGATTGCCGATAATTGAATTAAATTGCTGCCATTTCTGGAGCAATTTCGGATCAATCTGTGTATCTTCATTTACATTTAAACTACTATGTTCTTGCTCTTTCGCCTGGGTCTCTTCTTGTCTTTGTTCATGCACTTCTTATTGTTGCTTTGATGTAACAGGAGGTTCTTTAACAAGTCGCTGCTCAGGCTCACTTGATTCTGTTGTTGGAGTCGTTGCTAACAGATCTAGAGGCAGAGTTTGCAACCTCTGCTCTCTAATTCTGTTGAATTCAACTAATCCTTCATCTTTGTATTCAATTATAGCGAGAGATTTAACTTGATACATTGACTCGATGAGAACAAGTCCTTGAACTTATCTTCTTTATGCTCGAACTTGGTCAATTTGGCATGTTCGAGTGCATTATAGGTGACTTTGCGGGGATCAAATCGCCTAATAGGAAGAGTTGCCAGAGTTAATGACTTTATTTTCTCAGCTTCTTTCTCTGCATGTTTGAAATCATGTAGAGTGTAGATACCACATCTCAAGGGAAAAGAGGGCCAAACCTGCTTCTTAGATTTCTTTAGAGTTTGTGTAACCCCATTGGAGATGATCTGATAGGCTATCTCCCTGGCCAGCAGTTTATCAGGTATGTATAGAGGAAGAACGTGGGGTTTGGCTTGACTGCCAAAAATTCTGATATAAGTGAACTTTTCCTCCCCAAACCAACTTCTATGGATGTTAAATCAATCCCTGCTTGGTAGGAAATCTTAGGGGCAAGCTTATTGAAAATAGAATGATGAATGGGCAACATGAAGCCGTTGCAGATTTGATATAAATGGTGCTTGTAGTTGGTTTTCCACAACTTTTGATGGTATATGTGAACGGGTGTGGGGTCTTGCGACGTCCACCTCCATCCAAGCACAGGAAATTCAGAATTAAAACAGAGGACATCTAATATATAGGAACTGTAGTAAAATGAGGGAATGAGCCTTTCAGTGACGCGGGACTTGGTTCTAAAATCAAGAACTGCAGTTGCTAACTTATCCGACAGTATAGTTGCCCAATCCATTATTTCACCACTACATGTCGCTTCCATCAAGGGAGCCATTTCTATATTAAAATTAGCGGAATCATGTAATCCCCACAACCTACACATCATTATCCCAGCATAGCAATAAGGAGAGCATAGAGAATCGACCGAGTACTTACCCAAAGATTCGTGCTTGTGTTTTGCTGGATTTTGTCTCCAATCCCGAATGGGTTCGGATTCAGTCTCATTCTCAGCTCGGAATTTCTCCAGAAATTCCGTGATATATTTCTTCTCTGCCACCGGTAAATGATACATTTGCCTTAAATCCTCGGCTTGAAAGGAACCGAAAATTCTCCCATCTCTGGTGCTGAAGGTTCTGCCTGTAATTGGGATTTCCTGAATTGCCCATCTAACCACATCTCTATATGGGAGGATTTGCTCCCGAGCCGCTATTCGATGAAGAAAAGATTTGGCTAAATCCTTTAGATTAGCCTCGGATTTATGAGTGCTGTCAGCTGAGACTTGTATTGCTGTCACCCTTGGCTCTTCAGATTCGATCAAATTATAGGTGCCTTGCCAAGTAGTTCTGGAAAGTCCTAGGCATGGAGTATCCGATATTAGTCCTTTATTTTTAGTGCTTGGATCAATGATGACTTGCCCTGTGGCTGGCGAAGCAGAAGCCATTGTAGTTTTCTTGGACTTCTTCCCCATTCTGCTTGAAGCTGTTACTTCGGAAGAATTCTGCGCAGAAATGATAATGGACGTAATACAAAAAATGATAGCACAAATTGAATATGAGTAAGATATATATCGATGAATGCATGGCGAATGATTAACTTAAGGTAGCCTCGGATGCAATTTGTAAAAATATCTTAGGCTTATTGTTTCATTAAATGGCCGTTAAGACCTGTCAATCCTATAAATGCCCGTCAATTCGATTATTGGCCGAATGATTTATTTGAAGCGTGCCTTGGATGTTTTGGCGGTTTAGCGCGGATGAATGGCTATTCAGAAGTTAAGGCTTTTAATACAAAAAAATCGTAATAAACCCGCTTTAATATTTTCTTTGAAATCTGCGCTTTTGGTTTTATCGCAATCGGGCGTCGGGGGAGATCATAAATTATTATATTGGTTCCATTTGGAATCCCCGATCGCCGATAGCGATATCACATCGTGTCGGGAGTACTGAGTGGGACACTTTAAAAGCATGCATAGTATGATCGTCGATTTCCGATAGTGATATCGCATCGCATCGGAGCAAAAGGGAGCTTTATTGCGCCAATTCATTATCGCCGATATCCGATAGCCTATTTCGCATCAGAGAAAACCAATGAGTCCTTAAGTTGTGTTTCCTTTGTCATTGCGATATGTGATCTTGCGATCGCTTTATCGCAATGATAAAAGATTAATTATTTATATGTAAGGCCTTTGATTGGTTTATTCAAAAAGGTTTTTGGTAATGTTTTATTTTATTATTTCGGACCTTTTTGAATAAAACTAAGTTGATACCAATTAAAATTAAAATTAAAAGGGACCCATTTCATATTATTGTTTTGGGATAATATTGATATGAAATGGGGGGTTGTTGTAGGGCACAACAGAACCTTCCAAGGAAACTAAAAACTTTCATGATGTTTGGCCTTGATATTGTTAAATACTGCAAACTCCAAATCATTATTTGTACATAGTTTGATTTTCACTAGGAGATTCATCCCCTTTGCTCAACTTGCATCATGTGACCAAAGGAGTGTTGATTAGTGCAGAATTTTTCATGCCAAATTTATTTAATATACTTGTTTAAGAGATGAATATGCCTTTTTATTATTGAGTCACTTGTAATCCTCAAAAGAATGAGAGTTATCCTAGCATAGACATCTCAATTTGCTTTCGAACCTGTGCTACAAAAAATTGACTCATTAGATCAATATCACTTCCAAAAATAAGGTCATCTACATTTACCACAATAATAATAAAAAAAACATCATTGGGGTTTTGATAAAATTATTTTGTCTACTGCTCCACTTTTGAAACCTTGCTATTATATATATTTGTCAAGTCTTGAGTACCAAGACTTGGGAACCTTTGTTAGACCATACAATGTTTTCTTCAATATACAAACTAACTTTTCATTTCTTAACAACCAAAATCCTTCAAGTTGTTTAACATATATCCTTTGGTTTTGAAATTTATAGAAATATATTTTCTTTGATGTCAAAGGAGTTGTCATTGACTGCAAAATATCACTAATGCAATAGGTGGTTGCAAGAATATTGGTGAACAAGTGCTATTTTTTATGATGGAACATTATCTTTAGATCAATTATTTCCTTAAACAATCAACTCAAATGCACTTGAAAATTTCTCAGGTGGATAGTGCTCAAAAAGAGCTTTCCAATAGTGTATGGCACTCTGCAAAATACCTCCAAGATGAGGTGTTATGAAAAATAAAATATCGCATGCCAAAAGGTAAACAGGAAAGGTTCAATCTTATGTGGTTCCACATATAGGGCAAATGTGGCACAGTCATTTTCCAAGTGGCGCATATTTACTGAACATGTGGCACATAGTTAGCATTCATGTGTGCATTGTCTGCTAGGATTCAGGTCCAACTAAGATGATTTCATGGCTACTAAAGGTGGCATTCATTCATGGGTGGATCACAATACATGTATCCCCATGACACAATCTGATGGTTTGAGGGGGCCCATACCTTGCATTAGTTTAAATGGAGGGGGGTCTATTAATTGGATTCATACCCAAACAACCTTCCCAAATAGATGGCTCTAGTTGAGGGACCCCCCTCTCGATGTTCGAAACTAGATAGGGGTAGGGGTCTCTCAAAACCATAGTGGTTTCTATTGGGAACAACCAGAGGTACGGAATGAAAAAATTATCGAATGAATTTGGTCGAAAACCAAGGTTCGATATCCACTCACTTTTGTATGGTGACATGGAAATGACACAACATGAACTAGTATTAGGAGGACAAGTGGAGGACACATGAAGGAATCCCATAAACTAAGAGAAATAACATGAACAGGTGGAGGTGACATAGTGCAGATGTTGTAGTAATATATGATAACACATGGCAAGAATGTTTGGAGTTTTCAGGTGGCCAAGTTGACCAATTTTGTGTGACAAGTGGACCACACGTAGGTCGCCACATGACACCAATGATGTAAGCATGATGTCAAATTGAATTCGATGATCGGGAGTAGGCATTCAACGGAGGTTTTTTCATACTATGCCATATTTGTTAGCCCACTAAATATAGTAGTGAAGTTAACTACAATTAAAAGTTAGAACATAAGTATTTCCTACTCCCATCTTGAAATATCTTGCACTAGAGCATCTATTACTTCTATTTCTAATTGATAGAGGCCATGACCCTGAATAGTATGAAACGGTTTAAATTCTAGATCATATTCTTGTAAATAGGTCATCTAATTTTCCTTCTTCTCACCTAGCTCCTGTTGGAAAAAAAGTGTTTTGACTGTTGGGTGAGGCATATATTCGATTGTGTGAGATTTAAGGAGATAGGGTATGAAATGTTTTACTTCCTTCTATATAGCATAATCTCAGTGTATATTGATGGTAGGGTAATTCAGCTCTAAACCCTGTAAGTTACCACTCATGAAGGAAATAGGTTGTTCATTTACTTCAACATCCTTCTAATTTGGTACAACTGTGATAGATGAATCTGAGGAAAAATTATAATGCAGGAAATCCTTTCCATAATCAAGACTAAACCATGGAAGCACATTAGCAATAGCTTGTTTGATTTGAGAAAAAAATCTTTTTACTTTTGTCACATTTATAAGTTGCATAATTCTTAATCATCTCCTATAATGGTTTAACTATATTAGCATATTTAGAGATGAACTTGCACAGGAAATTAATATTCCATAAGAAAGATTGTGTAGCCTTCTTATTTATTGGGAATGAGATCTGAGTTATAGCTTTGACCCTTTCAAGATCAACTTTGATTCAACTCTTTGCAATGATGTGTCCTAAGAGAGTGTGTTTTGACACACCAAAGATCTTTTTCTTGGGATTGAGAGAAATTTGTTATTTGTTGAACCACTTAAATATTTGTTTCATATTATGCACATGGTCTAATCTTCTTTTAGAGAATATAGTTACAACATACAGATAAACAACTACACTTTGGTCAATCAGGAGATGCAAGACAATGTCCATTTCTCTTTAAAATGTAGCACCAACATTTATAAGCCCGGAAGGCATGCACTTAAAGGCAAATATTACCCACCTGGCCCTGAAGGTAGTTTTGAGATGGTTTGGTTCTACCACTAGCAGTTGATTGTAGCCATAAAAATCATCTCGCAGCGAAAACATCTCAGACCCAGATACTGTTTGGGGGATTTGTTCCATGGATGGCACCGAGTAGTTTTCCTTGTTTGATGCCCAATTGAGATTGTGAAAATCGACACATAACCTTATCTCACTGGACTTCCTTCTAATAGGGACCAAATTGGGAACCCAAGTAGAATGTCTAACCCTAAAAATGATTTGAGCATCTAACAACATCCTCATCTCCTTTTGGAGTATGGCTTCAAACGTTGTATGAACTTTCCTAAGCTTATACTAAAAAAGATTCATCCATTCCTTAATGGCAATGACATGTTGGATAATACAAGTACCATATGTCTTCAAATTGTCATAAGTGTTGGCATTGTACTAATGTGTTGTCCTTGATGGCAACCTACTTGATGAGTTGTCTTGTGATGGAAACCTACTTGATGAAGATGTCAACAGGATATATCTACATGTGATAGAAAAGGAATATCATTTCAGAGACAGAGGATTGATAAAGATGAAGCTTGAAGAAGTATACGCAGGTGTAGTGAGGCCAAGTCGAGTATATGCAGGTTCTATGAAGCAAAATTGTGTACATACTCAGGTTTGGTGAAGCAAAGTAAAGTATACACGAGTTATGGGAATAAAACCTGCGTAAACATGCAGGAATGAAGAAGAAAATGCGTGTACATATTCTATACCATGGTATTCCAAATACTAATGGTCTTTACCATGGTATTGACCCATAGTATTGAGCCCAACGACAAATATTTGATCCCGTCCAAGAATACCATTGGCACTAGTATGGTTTTGACCTATGGTATTGTCTAAGGGATAAGCTATATAATGAGATGAATATCAAAGTATTTGGTGTGCAAGTAATGAGAATTTCATGAATAACTTAGATCTGAAGCTAGTGTGCATGGGCTATTATTGATTTGTTTGATCTAAAACTAAGTATGCACCTGGGAATTTGATGATGGATAAGATCCAATAGATATTAGAAGACAATATTGATTATTGGTTGATTTGATCAGTCATGATAATGTATTGATGTGTGATTATTATGTGTATGTTGACGTCTGGGTATTTCTGAAGTTTTTTTGTGCAGTCAAGGTTTGTGCCAGTAATTGCAAATATGTGCGTGGTTTGATAACCTGAAATATGCGTACATACACGAGTTTAACATTAGAAAGTCATGTGTATATTCAGATCTATGCGTGGGTTTGTTTCCTGAAAAGTGCATATACACGTAGAAATGTTTTGAGGAAAGTGCATATATAACTAGGGTTTTATTGAAAAAGATGTATGATCAATTTAATGAGTCTTTTTGTGTTTTTGTTATATGTCAATTAAGTCTTACTTGATGATCTAGGCTTAATAGAGATGTTTTGATTATGGATTGATTGATTGAAGAATGATGAAGCTATTGTCTATTTTTTATTGAAGATCAGTGATGGTTCTATGATTATTTCATAATGATGCAGTGGATCTGTGCATTATTTAGTCTTTATTTTAGAGTGACAATGGTTCAGTTTCAAGGTTCAATATTTTGAGATTTGTATGTGAATATGTTTCAAGGAAGCCGCATATACACGCAGGTTCGCTACAGTAAAGTAGAATATATATTCTAATAGTTTATTGATATAGGATTTCAATTGATTTAGTAAGTTGATATAGTGTTTGGGTTCAGTATTAGTATTCTAGTTACAGTGATCTAATTGTTCTAGTTGTTTGAGAATAAGTTGATTTATTTGGGTTTTCAGTTAATTCAGTGATTGGTTGATTCAGTTGGTTCAGAGATTGGTTGTTTCAGTCAATGATTGAGTGATTTTTTGCAGTGATAAGTTTTAGTTATGATATTTGGTATTGAGCTTAAATGATGGTAGTGAGTCCAATCTGAAAATTTTATGAAACTTTACCTACAGTTGTGATGTGTTATATCAGGTGGATCCAGTATGAAAATTTATGAAATGCAGTCCATGGAGGTGTCGAGGGTTGGATCCTTCAGTGAGGGAGTTGAAGCTTCCTTCCAGTGGTATCTAGTAAATTTTATCAGGGGTTTGGAGCCCCCTTCCGATAGGTGCTAGTAAACAAGATCAGGGGGTTGGAGCTCCCTTCTAGTGAGTGCTGGAGAATGAGAGAAAGTTGTATCCTTTTGCACGTGCATGATTGCATGCTAGTGTGACTCTACACCAATACAATATTGTAAGAATGTTTTCCTTATATTAAAAGGATGATAGAGATGAAAGTAGCGGTGGTTTTTTCCCACATAGGGTTTCCATCTAAAAATCTTGGCATTCATGTGTGTTGATGTGTTTCTTGTGTGTGATGATTTATTTTGTTCTTAATACACATGTTTATTATTTAATTAATGTTTAATGAGGTACTAATACACTGGCTCAAGTTAAACATATGATGAATTAATTAAAAGTAAGTTAACCAAATATACACTAGTTGTATGCATAACAGTTGCGTACATACGTGGGTTCCCTTCAGTAAACTCGTGTGCAGAAATATAGATATGAAACTGAAATTTTTAATTATTTGTAAATACTAATTCAACCCCCAATCTCCCTCCTCAATATTTTTCCCAACAATTGGTATCAGAGTAGGCCCTTCAGAAGAAGATTGATTGCTTGAAGGAAGATTCATCAAGACGAGTAGTCAAGGAGGAGTATTTTCTATCAGGCCACCTAAATTTAATGGAACTAACTTTTTCTTTTGGAAATTTAGGATGAGAGCATACTTACAGGCACTAGGAGTTGATTTATGGGAAATCGTTGAAAGTGGATATCAATTTCTAGCCTCCATTCCCACAAATACTGCAGGAAATAAACCGTATGGAATCAATGCAAAAGATGCAAATGCCATCTTGGGAAGTCTAGAAGAGTTCAAGTTTGTGAAGGTAATGGAGCTGAACACAACAAAGGGAATGTGGGAAAATATTATCCAAATTTATGAGGGCGACACCAAGGTAAAAAGTGCGAAACTCCAAACATTCAGAATACAGTATGAAACACTAAAAATGCAGGATGATGAAAGAATTGCAACATTTTTTCTTAGAGTAGTTGAAATTTTTAATTCCATGAAAAATCTAGGTGAAGAAATAAAATATGTTACTGTTGTTGAAAATATTTTGAGATCACTAACTCTACAGTTCGATTCCAAAGTCTTTGCTATTGAAGAAATGTAGGATCTGAAAAGTCTCACACTTGATCAAATCCATGGATTATTGACAACATTTTAGATGAGGAAAGGTGGTCCTTTAGACATAAGAGAAGCATCCTTCAAAGCTATTACAAAAGTAAAAGAAAAGGAAGAATCAGGGTATGTATCAAAAGAAGAAGAGGCAAACTTCTTAAAGAAACTCCAAGTGGGTACTGGAAGATTCAGAGGTAAGCTTCCCTTTAAAAGAAAATTCTTGTGGTAGAGTTGGTCATTATGCTGCTGAGTGATCCTATAGAGAAAATCATGAGAAAGGGAAAGAAGTTGCAAAAGTAAATAGGAGAAGGTTTGGAAACAAGAGAAAGTTTTATACACATGAAGATAGTGATGGTCTTTCAAATGGTGAAGAAGGTGTGTTTGATCAAGAATGTCAATTACTTATAACATTTGAAGACAAAAGTAGTAATGGTTTTGATGGCCTAGAAGAAAATGATATTTTTATTGAAAAATTTGACAGGGATTTATCGAATGTAGTGAAAGTTACAGAGGTCAGCAAATATTCAACTGTCGGAGCAACCCATCTTTTATTGATCAAGAACAAAGAATATGGTAACAAAGAAATATCACGTATGTGTTTTTGTTCTAATTGTGATCCATTTCCTTGTCTATGCAATAATGATGGTGATGATTACAATAAAATAATTGAACTTTCACTTATGGGTAAAAGTGAAAGTAAGCACTCTAAAGAGAAAACATATCCAAAAATGATGCCTCTAGAAGCAAAAGATCAAGGAAATTCATAAACAATGGGAAATGCATATGTGTCTATGTTGAGCAAAGATAATTATAAATAATGGAAAGAAAAGATGAAATATAATATAATGGATGTAGATTTTTGGTATCTAGTATGCAATGGCTACAACAAGTCTCATCCATCAGACAAGGAAGTGTAAAGTAACAATAAGGCTTTGAGTGACATGATACATCTTTTGTAGCATACCTGATTCAACATTAAAATAGGTTATGCATTATACAACTATAAAGCAAGTGTGGGATAAGCTACAAGCAATCGATGAAGAAATCCCAAAGGAAAATTCCTCGTCAACGGAATTGTCAGGTAATCCTTTTCTTAATAATATGTCCAAAATGTCAGATGGAGTTGTTGATTCAAAAGAAGATAGGCTAGAAGAAATGTTTTTATCTTAGAACAAAGCTTGATCTTTCTTTGAAAAAGATTGGTAATCCTAAAGATACGTTGCAAGAATATGATAATACGGATCATTCTGGTATGGTATCTAAAAAATATTATGAAGGTCTCAAAGCTAATATCATCTCTCTAAGAGAAGATCTTGAAAAATCAGCTAAGCGAATGAAGAGCTACTTCCAGCATTTGAAGAACAAGAAAATGGGTTGAAAGAAGAGATTCTCAAATTAAAGCAGCGAGTGGAGGAAGGAAGAAGTGTTGAAGAAGTTATGAAGAATCAGTATCTAAAAAGGAAAAGCAATATAAGGTTGAGGTAAACATCCTAAAAGGTAAATTAGAACAAAAATATAAATATTTGTGATATCAATATAGTACTAATATTTTGGATAATATTCTTAGTAGTCAAAGGCCTCCCACCATCAAATCTGGTCTTGGTTTTCATGAAAATGTTGAAGGTGAATCTAGTTCATAAGCTGAGGCAAGGAATTTAAAGAGTAACAATGCAAAACCTGAGATAAGAAGTCAATCTGATCAACAACCACCGAAAGTGAACCTTCAAAGAAAATCCCTTACTCCTAATTATATAAATGTTAATCGATTATCTCCTCTGATCAATAATGTTGAATGTTCTATATGTCATAATTATGGACATGTTGTATCCAATTGCAGAAGTAGGTGATTTCAAGCTAATAACTGCCTCACAAAAATATCATCATCTTCCAAGCACTTTATGGGATATTATTTTGCTTACAATATATTTGGTCGCAAAGCCATTGATTACAATAGAAGGAATATGAAATAGAAATATTATGATTCCTCTACTCGTATAATATGTTATGCTTGTAACAAGTTTGGGCATGTAGAAAAATAATGTAGGAGCAAGTTGATGGATCGTCGCAGACAAAATGGTAAGCAACTAGATAAGAATAATGATGTCAGAAGACCTAAAAAATATGGATCCACCAACATTTATGTTATAGCTTTGATACCACTTGTTATATATCTAACCCAAAAATATATGATAATAGAAATATACCCAAAAATAATAAGATCTGAATAGATAGAAATGATTCACTTTATTAATCAAACCCTTATGGTAGGGCAACACCATACATTCACTCCTTAAGGAAGGAGAGCACTCCACAAGCCATATGCATGTTTATACAATATTCCTTGACATCCCTCAATGTGTTGTCTCTAGCCTCTATATAGGCCTCATACATACAATACCATGGGTCATTACCATGGTTCCCTCAATACCATCTATCCAATACCATGGGCTTATTACATTATTGCTAACTACTCATGGTCCCTTACATGATATGGGTTAACCACCTTATTTATTACTATTGTCCATCCCATTATTATTCCACTGGGTGCCTCCCTTTGTACCCTGTATTATCCCCCTAGGTATACTACATTCCACCCCCCTTAACATGTTTCGTCCTCGAAACATGGGAAGAACACAAATAATAAGATCTACTCAAAGGAGTAGTCCACTGGTACAATGCATGTGCATCTAGCCAACCAACAGAAAGGTGAACCCTCGATTTCGTTGGTGCTTCGCTCACTTGAGATGGAAGTTGACCTTGGCCGCTCTTCTGTGTTGATGTGTAGTAAGTGGATCTTCGCTCCTCTCTATCTGTCATGTGGGGGTTGTTGTCCTTGTGGCTAATTCATTGCCATCTTGTTGGTTATTTTCTTGTGGAGTGATGTGGGTGGTGATATGCTGAAGTGTTAAGCAACGATGTATCTTTCTTTAATTCACCACCTAATGGAGCCTAATTGGTATCTGGTACATGTTGTGGTGCCTATTGTTGTTTATTATCTTCCAATATTACTTCAAGCACTGAGTCCTCCTCTGATGTATCAGTACCTGTAACCTTTTCTGCTTCCACTTCTATTTTTTTTTTATTATCAACCATCAAAGGCTCATCATCTGATGCGTAAGTGTCATTAGAGCTTTGTGCTCTGCCTCCATAGTCTCTGCTTGGGTCTTAATGAAAATATCCTACAATGTAATTTTTTCCTTTGTATACCAGAGCTTCAAGAATTTCTTCTGCACATTAATATTGATCGTACCCCAAGGATATCCCAAAACAACGTCCATGTTATCCATATCTGAAATATAAAAGTCACAATGCAACACATACTTATCCATAGAAAGCTTCAAATCTTTATAAACTTGAACATCCTCATTAGCAACCTGTATGTTTTCAATGCATTTTGCTGGAACTTGCAATTTTTTTACCAAATTAACATTGATAAAATTATGCTTGCAACTAGGGTTTATGGACACAACGATCTTCTCCTTCTGAATCAATCCATGAACTTGCAATAAGGAGATACTAGCAGAAAGTAACCCTTTAGGTTTCTCGGTTTCCTTTTTTCCTATACCAACAAAACCTTTTCTAGGTTGTGTGCCTGTCCATTTGAGCTTAGTAAGAGGTCCAAAAAAATTAGATTTAGCGTTAAAGCAGTCACAAATGTATTTTGCGAACATCTGCCAAGTAATTATCCTTGGATAGCATTTAGCATGCCCTTGCCACCATTTCCATGTTTCTTGGTTCAAGTAAAGGTTTCCCAAACTTAGTTTAGTTCCATCATCTACAATGCGCTCCAGAGAGAAATATTCTTCCATAAGTGTTACCAATATTTCTAGATCAGAGCCATCAAATTTGTACAAAAATTCTTATATAGGCTCGCTATGACAAAAAAATTTGGCGAAAGTTTGAAATTGTCACAATTTAGTCAATATTGCTCAGAATCCCTATTATGGTTTATTTTTGGAAATGGAACAACCATTATGTATCTTTCCATGTGGTAGAAATCTCGATCTAGGCACTAGAATTTCAGATCCGCATTGCAACTATCCCATCGTCACAAAAAATTCTAAAAAAAGCGTTGATTTTAAAACAGCGATATCTCCCTCATCCGGACTCCAATTCGACTGATTTTTTTTTGAACTTGGGTATCTTTTCACAAAAAATCCAAATCTGCAACTAGATTCTACAAATTTTGCGTCAGGATGTCCAGATCTGCCCTGCAAACTCGCTGCCCCGAAAAAATGTCTACAACACCACTGATTTTTAGATCAGCAATATCTCTCTCATCCAGAATCCGATTCAACCGATTGTTTTTTTCAAATTGGGTATTTTTTCACAAAAAAATCCATATTTGCAATTATATTTTGCAGTTTTTGCTCCAAAACATACAGATCTGATTTGCAAACTCGCCGCCCCAGAAAGTTCTTGCAAGAAATTAAAAAAAAAATTCTCCACTTTTTCCCAAGAAAGTGCTCTGATACCACTTGTTATAGCTTTGATACCACTTGTTATATATCTAACAAAAATATATATGATAATAGAAATATACCCAAAAATAATAAGATTTGAATAGATAGAAATGATTCACTTTATTGATCAAACCCTTATGGTAGGGCAACACCATACATTTACTCCTTAAGGAAGGAGAGCACTCCACAAGCCATATGCCTGTTCATACATTATTCCTTGACATCCCTCAATGTAGAGTCTCTAGCCTCTATATAGGCCTCATACATACAAATACAAAACCATGGGTCATTACCATGGTTCCCTCAATACCATCTATCTAATACCATGGGCTTATTACATTATTGCTAACTACTTGTGGTCCCTTACATGATACGAGTTAACCACCTTATTTATTACTATTGCCCATCCCATTATTCTTCCATTGGGCACCTCCCTTTGTACTCCATATTATCCCCCTAGGTATACTACAATTTCTCATAATAATCAGAAAGAACAAGAACATATAAGGTGTGTTCTTGCTCTCTACTCATTTAAAGAAGAAGATGAATGGTACATAGATAGTGTATGCTCTCATCACATGACTGGAGATAAGAGTAATATGGAGCCTCTAAAGAAAAACCAATATGGTAATTTTATTCTTGGAACTGATGTTCCAACAAAAGTTCTAGGAAAGGGTAAAGCCAGAATTAATAAAAATAGAGGAGTGGCTAATGCTTTATTAGTTCAAGTACTAAAGAAGAATATTTTATGTGTAGGTCAAATGAAAGATAAAAGAAATATAACTTTGTTTACATCAACCAAGTGTAAGGTTAGGGATAAAGAAACTGGAAAAGTCATAGAAAAAGTATATAAAAGCCCTGACAAATTATATGTGCTTTAGAATAAAAATCTTGCATATATGAGGAGAATTCAGAATGAGAGTGAAAGAATATGATGCCCATTGCAGTCCATTATTCTTAAAGGAATACTTTTAACAGTGACTGCAGAAGTGATGTAAGGTACTTGAACTCATTAGAACAAAAGTTTATTATTAGGTTCATAGGATCAGTAATCTCAGGTGGAGCAATACATGTTTTGTCTTGATGACCATTCCTATGATTGTTTTGATATTTATGTTGCTTATACTATTGATAGTGCATCTAGTGTAGTAACAGTGAATAGATACATATAGTCCACGCTTAGGGGGAGATAAAGTTGTGAAGTTTCAGTATTTCTCTTTCTCTACACGGATCCTATGAATACAAGTCACATATATACCCAAGTTCTAATGTGAATGGTCGCGTATGTTTTTCTATGATGCATAAACAGTGAGATAGACTCAGGTAACGGCTCCGATATGCTTTGGTCAATTATTATTGGCTTGCATGTTCCGATGGTTAATGGTTAGAGTCCGTTGATGCTATTTAGACATGGTTTTGGCTTTTACAAGTTGTTGATGCATTGATGGATAACTAATTGATGAATATACTTTGATTTTCTTATTGATATATGAGTTAATATGATTAGATATGATAATGAATGGTTGGCACATGTTCAGGGTGAGAATTTGTTATGCTTCTAATAATGCATTGTTGGCATTATGTTTGCTTTAGAATTCCTTAGTACATAATGATGCTTATCAATGGTGATGTTTCTTAAGTTTTTTACGTTCTTGAATTATGATGCATGAGTTGCTAATCATGGTTGATGCTTATGCACTGTGGAAAGAACATGTGGATCTTGTTGATAATATTGTTATCATGGATGAAGAATATGGGATGAGTAGTTGACTATGATGTCTGCTTGAGTTTCATGTTTTTGGAATAGCTCTTGATGAAGTGGTGTTAGTGTAATAGTTCTTCTTGCATGAATAAAATGGTGTTACTGCAGGATTTCATGAAGACATCTCCTAAAGGTTACTACAGGAGACATGGCATACTTGGTCACAGGTTGATGGTATTAACGCTACATTATCTTATCTTGCAAATTGATGATGAAAATGTGTAGGTTGTTTCTGACAAATGCCTATGGTGCAGATCCTAAATAGTATATGATGGTTGTTAAAGACTATCTTGGTCTTTCTACCTCACTATAGTGGTCTTTGGTATTAGTTATACATGTCATATTTTTCATTTGCTGTAAAGTTCATGTAAAGACCTATGATGTAATCATTGTCAAATTCATTCATGTATGGACTATTGTGGTCAAGTATTTTTTGGAATGTGATGTAATTTGTAACCCCACTATGATTGGTTGGTTGATGTAATAATGAAGTCAAATATGTAAACCCACTATGATTCGGTGATTGATGTAAGTTTGAGTCCTTGGTGATAGGAAAATTCATATTCAGTTGCATTATAGATTCATGGATTTCATTGTACATCCTTAAAAAATTTCAGCGTGTGCTCAGGGGGAGCATGGTTAGTATTCAGTGTTCATACTCAACAATTCAACAAAGCTCAAGAGAGAAGCTTTCATTCAGCATTGGTCAACCCTTTGTCCTTGATGTCAAAGGAGGAGGGTAACTTGGCGTTTGAAAATATGTATATTACAAGTATCTATAGGTGGTGATGACCAAACACCAAAGTGGTTTCCATCAGGTCCAAAGGGGGGGGATTATTGGCATTATAAATAATCTGTTTTCCTTGATGGCAACCTACTTAATGATTTTTCCTTTGATGGAAACATACTTGATGAAGATGTCAACGGGATATATCTACATGTAAAATAAAAAAGGAATATAAGTTCAGAGATAGAGGATTGATAAAGATGAAGTTTGAAGAAGTATACGCAGGTTCTATGAAGCAAAGTCATGTACCTACTCAAGTTTGGTGAGGCAAAGTAGAGTATATGCAAGTTACGTGAAGAAAATACACTTACACATGTGGGTATGAAAAATAAAAGGCATGTACATATTTCACACCATGGTATTCCAAATACTAAGGGTCTTTACCATGCTTTTGACCCATAGTATTGAGCCCAACAACGGATATTTGATCTCGTCCAAGAATACCATTGGCACTAGTATGGTTTTGACCTGTGGTATTGTCTAAGGGATAATCTATATAAGGAGATGAATATCAAAGTGTTTGGTGTGTAAGTAATGAATATTTCATGAATAAGTTAGATCTGAAGCTAGTGTGCATGGGCTATTATTGATTTGTTCGATCCAAAACTAAGTATGCACCCAAGAATTTGATGATGGATCAAATCCAATAGATCTGAGATGGCAGTATTGATTATGGATTGATTTGATCAGTGATGATAATGTCTTGACATGTGATTATTTTGTGTATTCTGAGATCTGGGTATGTTAGAAGTTCTATTTTGTAGCGAAAGTTTGTGCCAATAATTGCAGATATGAATTGGGGTTTGATAACCTGAAAGGCACGTACACATGTGATTTTAATACTGGTACGTTGCATATATATTCATATCTATATCCGGGTTTGTTTTCTGAAAAGCGTGTATACACACATAAATGTTTTGAGGAAAGCGGGTATATAAGTTAGGGTTTTGCTGGAAAAATATGTTTGATCAGCTTAATGAATCTTGTTGTGTTTCTTTTTCCTATCAAAGAAAGTCTTACTTGATGATATGGGCTTAGTAATGATGTTTTGATTGAGGATTGATTGATTAAAGAATGATGAAGCTACTAGTTGTTTGTGATTGAAGATCAATGATTGTTCTTTGGTTATTTTAGAATAATGCAGTGGATATTTGTATGATTCAGTGTTTATTTCAGAGTGACAGAGGTTTAGTTTCAGGGTCCAATGTTTTGAGATCTATATGCGAGTATGCTTCAAGGAAGTCGCGTATACACACAGGTTTCCTACAGTAAAGTAGCGTATATATGTTGATAATTATTGATCTGGGATTTTAGTTGATTCAGTAAGTTGATGCAGTGTTTGGGTTTAGTATTAGTATTCTGGTTACAGTGATCTAACAGTTCTGGTTGTTTGAGAATAAGTTGATTTATTTGGTTTTTCAATTGACTTAGCGATTGGTTTATTCAGTTGGGTCAGAGATTGGTTGTTTCAGTTGATGATTGAGTGAATTTTTTGTAATGATCAGTTTCAGTTTTGATATTTTGTATTGGGCTTAAATGATGGTAGTGGGTCCACTCTGAAACTTTGATGAAACATGGTTTATAGTTGTGATGTGTTGTATTAGGTGGATCCAGTATGAAAATTTATGAAATGTGGTCCATGAAGGTGTCGAGGGTTGGAGCCTTTAGTGAGGGAGTTGAAGCTTCCTTCCAGTGGTAGTTGGTAAATCTGATCAGGGGGATGGAGCTCCCTTTAGGTGGGTGTCGGTAAACGAGATCAAGGGGTTGGAGCTCCCTTTATGTGGTTGTTCATAAATGATATTAGGGGGCTAAAGCTCCCTTCCAATGGGTACTGGAGAATGAGAGAATGTTGTATCCTTGCGCAAGTGGGCACCTGGATGCTGGTATGAGTCTTCACTAGTACAAGATTGTAAGAAATTTTCATTTATAATAAAAGGAAGACATAGATGACTGCAATGGTGGTTCTTTTGCCAAATTGGGTTTCCACCTAAAAATCTTGGTGTTCATGTGTGTGGATGTCTTTCTTATGTGTGATGGTTTATTCTATTCTTACTTCACATAGTTATTATTTAATTAATGGTTAATGAGGTACTGATACACTTGCTCAAGTTAAACAGATGATGAATTAACTAAAAAGTAAGTTTACTAGATATAAGCTAATTGTCTACATAACGGTCACGTACATATGCAGGTTCCCTTCAGTAAAGTCGAGTACAAAAAATTGGATATCAAATTGAAAAGTTTAATGATTTCTAAATACTAATTCACCCCCCCCCTCCCCCCCCCCCCCCTGCCTCTTAGCATTTTTCCCAACATTAAGTACATTCAAATGCATCTCAGTACTTTTTGAACAAGCGGATGAATATTTTTCAATCTTGTGGAGAACATGTAACGAGGTTTACATATTTTAGATAATCTCCAGTTCCCAAATTGACTTGTTCTAATGGTAACTTTGAGTTTTGATTCTTAGTGTTAATTGGCCCTCTAAGCTGGTTTTACAGGTCATATAATTTTTCTAGGGACACTACACCTTTAGGCATAGTGTTTCCTTTCATTGCATCAATTTCTTCCTGCAAAACCTTGTTGTGCTCATCCTCCTCGATGGCAGAATCTTTAAACATGGCCACATTAGCCATAAAATACAGTATCTAGTGGTTTTCATTGATAATACAAAAATTAGTGACATTATCAAGCACAGATGATTTATATATAATCTCTATAGAAAAAACCATTTTTCAAAGGAAAAATTATAGTGGCTACATTAGCTAATGTGTCTCCCACAACGTTTTCAACTTTACGAACATAAATAATATTAAAAACTTTAAATTAAGTAATCAGACACCATACCTCCTATTGGTAGTTTTTAAGCTTCACTGGAACACAATGTATAGTTTCTCGTAGCTAATGAGTGACCACTCCCAAGTCACCAATTACCTTGAGCAGCTCTACCTTCCAAGTCGATGGCTTTCTTTAACCCAAGAATGAGTGCTTCATATTTGGAAATATTATTTATACACTAGAACTCCAAACAACATGACATGATGTACTTCTTATTATGTGGGTCTATGAGTATGCAACTAGCTCTACAGCCATCCTTCATTTTAGAACCATCAAAATGTAGAGTCCAAATATTGTCAGCTACTAACATGGTTCCTGTATTATTATTAGTATTATGTACACCTCTATTACAAGATTCATTAGCACCAGTTAGAGAACAAGGAAGGAGCTCCAACTATGTATTAGGTGTGATGGGTGATGTTTGTGCTTGATAACACTCGTGATTCCAAGAAATAATTTCCAAAGATAAGATTTGCAAAGGAAACAAGCTCATTATGACCCTCAAGTGGTGTCATGGTTAGGTGGTATTGACAAATAAAATTTTAGGACTCCCCCCCATCTTGTTAACCTTTGAAAGTGTAGGGGGTCCCGAACCTATCCTTCATCATTGATCTGAGTAGGGATGATCTCATCCATTGATTTCCAATCAAACATTAATGTTATGCGACAAGTTATCATATCAACTTTATTTACAAATAAAATAACCCTTCGGAAAACTTATGAAGGATTAAAATAACAATAAAAACAAAATAATGTGGCATTTTTAATTGCATGTTGACTTTAGGATATATATATATTTCGTTTTCTTTCTTTTCTTTTGATTTTTTATTTATTTATTTTTCTCAATTTTTCTTTTTCCATGTGCCTTATCCTCATGCTATGGAGTCTTTGCTTTGGAAAGCACACTTTGATGCTAAAATTTAAAGAAAATCGGAAATTTACAATGAACATGACTACAAGTATTTAATACTAGATATAGTGTTTGAGGTACTGCTCATTCACTGACAACGCATAATATTGTCCTTCCAGGTTGAGTAGAATGAAAGTATTATTTCCCTTTACTTCTACAATGTTGAAAGGTCCCAACCATAAATTATCAAACTTTCCATACTTGCCTCTTTCCTCTCTTCTGGCATCCCATCTTAGAACTAGATCACCTTGTCTAAAATCTCTTTCTCTAGCCTTCTTGTCAAACAAACTTTTCATTCTTTTTTTATATTGATGAATTTTGTGTTGAACTTCATCTCTATCTTGGTTTAGCTCAATAATCTAATTGGTTGTCCTTGAAAAATCATAAACTTCTTCATATGATTCTTACAAAAAATTCATGACTGGAAATGTTAACTGTGTAGAGAAAATTTCTTCAGTTCCATATACAAGTTAGAAAGTGGATTTCCCAGTAGATCATTTGGGTGATACTTTGTTTGCCCAAACTGCATATTTAAGATGACTATCCCAACTTCTTTTGTGACCTGCCAATACTTTCTTAATAATCTTAACCATAATTTTATTTTATGATTCTGCTAACCCATTACCTTGTGGGTAATATGGTGTAGAATGATACAATGAAATCTGATATTTTTGATAAAATTTTATCATTTTAATATTGTTGAAAGTCTATGCATAACTATTTTCTTTGGACGCCCAAATCTAGATAGTATATTACTTCAATGAATCTCATGACTAATATATCAGTTGTATTCTTAACAGTGATTTCTTCTACCCACTTGGTTAAGTAATCAATGGAAATTAATATCCATCTACGTTGGTTGCTCGAAGCTGGAACTATTTCACATATGAAAACTAATCCCCATTGTAAAAAAGGAGCTTTAATTAAAACTAGAACAAGGGAACGTACTGCTAGTCTCTGTTTTCTAGTGGATATTTGACATGGGATACAACTCCTCACCTTTTCTCCAACCTGTGTAAACAATTTGGGCCAATATAAACTTGCTTTCAATTTTTCTTATGCAGTTTCCTTCCAAGCATAATGTCCTCCACAAATGCCTTCATGAAACTGTTCAATTACTCCTTCATTTTTACTTTCAGTCAAACATAATAAAAGGACATTCAAAGGATCCTTCTAATACAAATTGGCATTTATGATACAGTGTTTCATAGCCTTGAGTATAAGATATCTGGATTGATTCTTTGTGATTTCAGGAGGATACTCTAAATCTCAAAGAAAATTCACTATGTATTTATACCAATCTGAAAGTAAAAATTTGTCATCAATATTTAAAGGAATGAGAAAAGGATCTGAAATCTAAGAAGGTTCTAGTGGATTATTCTCACCTAAAATCTACAAAATGGTGTTGATACCAAGAATCTTACAATTTGATTAATCCAAAATTTTAGCTAAAACTTTTCCTTTCACCAATTTGGTAGGTCTAATATCTAGATCGAACTCAAGTATCTTAGCAACCCATCTTCCCCTCTTTCCATTTGTATCAGGTTGTGTTAGAACTTTTTTTACTGGATTGTTGGGGACATAAGAAATTGTAGGAGAATGTAAGACATGAATCTTAAATCTTTTTAAAGGTTGTACTAGGCTTATTTCTCTATGATGGCATATCTTAGTTTAGCTCTCTCATCACCTAACTGAAAAAGGCAATTGGTTGGACATATCCATCACCATTCATTTGCAATAAAAAAATTTCTATTGTAGTGTCAAAGGCAAAGGAGAAGATACTAAAAAGTTTTGAGAAATCTAGACTAGCTAGAACTAGAGCTTCTAAAATGGCCTTCTTGATCTGTGAAAAAAAAATCTAGCATGTACTACCCATTTGACTTCATTATTTTTTTTAAGCATATCAGTAATATCTTTGATCTCAGCATAATTAGGTATAAATCTTCTTAAGAAATTTATTTTTCCTAAAAATGATTGGATTTCCTTCTTGTTTCAAGGTAAACTGATTACCTAAATCGCTGAGACTCTCTTAGGATCAATAACAACTCCTTCCTTTGAAATTTTATGTCCCAAAAGCTTTCATTCTTTCATTGCAAAAGTGACTTTTTAGGATTAAGAGAAATCCTATATTTCCTGAATCTTTCAAAAACTTTTCTCAAGTGTTTCAAGTGTTTGTCATCATAATCAGAAAATACAATTAAATCATCAAGATAAATGACAATACATTTATATATCTTACCAACAAATGTGATATCCATTGCACTTTGAAATGTTGCTCCAACGTTGATTAAACAAATGTCATCTTAGCATACATAATGTACCCCAAGGAGTTGTAAATGTTGTATTTTGTCTGTCTTCTAAACTAACTAGAATCTAGTTATATCCAAAAAAGTCATCTAACATTGAAATCTTATTTGAACCTGAAACTTTCTGAAGTAATTGATCCATTTTTGGTAATGGATAATTATCCTTTAAAGACAATTTGTTTAGATTCTTAAAGTCAACACACAGCCTTATTTCACCATTTTTCTTCCTAACATGTACTAGGTTGGCTATCCCTTTGAATATCTTAAGGGAACCATTATTTTTGCATCCAATATTTTTTTTATTTTTTTCTCAATGATTGGAAGTAAGATTTGATCTATTCTTCTTAATTTCTATGGAAATGGTTTAGCTTCTAGTTTGAGAGAAATTTTATGCTCAATAATGGTTGTGTCATAGGTTTTCAATTCTTCATATGACCATGCAAATATATCTCTATAATGTTTGAAAATATGAATATATTTGTCTTTGATTTCTTAAGACAATGATGCTGAAATTTTAACATTTTTAATTTCTTCAAAAGTACCAATATTACAATCTTGAACATCTTGTTGTGAATTTAGCAATGAAGTTTTTAAGACATCATTATGAACAAAATGTTTTTCAAGGGGAACTAATAGTTTTGGAATGTAATTATTTGATAGCTGAATGATGACGTGATCAACAATTTTATGTTCTAAATGTGAATTTTCATTTTCATTTGATTTGATTTCATCAATGTGTCACTTCTTCAACATGTAAAGTAGAAAATTCTTCAATTGTTTGCAAATACAATTTTAATTGTTTATCATCTTCAAAAACCGGCCATTGTTTGAGATTTCCAAGAATGGAAGGTATGTATTTTACTTCAATTTGATAATGCAATTGCAAACGACTAGGAATTTTGAAAGAACTAGAAAAAATTTCCAAAGCATCAGCATAAATATTTTCTTCTCTTGAGATTGATGTGATACTAAAGGCTTGAAAATAATTATCTACATAGTCCCAAACTTCATTCCTATAATCTCTAAGTCTATGATGCTTAGTTTGAAAAGTTTTCTGATTTGTTTTACAATCAAATCTGAATCACCATATACTTCCAAGTTTTCAACTTTCAAACTTTTAGCTAACTCCAACCCTAAAAGTTGGGTTTCATATTTTGCCACATTGTATGTGACTTCAAAATAGAATTTAAAAGATTGGTTTATATTTTTCTTGTCAGGAGAGATGAGTACAATTCCATCCCCAACCCCATCTTTGGAAAATGCCCCATCAAAATACATTTTATAAATGTCAGTATTTAAAATTTTAGGGTATTGATAGTTTGTTGAATGTTGATTTCAGGGTTTGGAAGATCATTAACAACTAAAGTAAAGCATCTAAAATCTTGATCAATTGCATAAATGGGATGATTAATTGCTTGATTTTTTTTACAAACTATATTAATGAATCTTACCTTTTTGTATAATCTTAAATGTTCACCTCCATAATCTAGGATTGTAGCATAAGACATGTCCATTTGCAAATTCCCCCTAGCTTGGCACAATAAGATCTTGACAATAGCATTCCAAATTTTGGGGGAATATCTATAACAACAATGTTTAAGACTACACTCTTGACAGGTATATGAGCAAGTGTTACAACTAAATCCTTAATTAATATGAGGCAAGGTACTTTCTTGGATGAAAAGTATACAAATCATGCTATGGTCTAGTGATTTGTAATTGATGTTGATCCATGATTACTTTAGGCATTATATGATGGGAAGCACTGAATCTAACATGAAATTCTATAAGAATTAATCATGAATTTTCAAGGTGACATAAAAAGGAAGTACACTTTCATCAACATTTCTGAACTAGGACCAAAAACAACTTCAAGTTTTTCATCCTATAAACAATGGCATCCTCCTTTGCATCAACACTTGAAGATTGGATCCATTTAGAGATTTGATGTTTATACCCTAGATTTTTTTAGAGTTCAAATAATGGGATTGGAATTTTAACTCTCTCTAACTCTTTTTCAACATTAAAAACAATTGGAATAGATTTTCCTGTAATATTTTGTTCTTCTAATTGATTATGTGGTTGAGTTGGCAATGTTTGTGTTTCAGCTAATTTTAGTTGAGGTTCATCAAAGGAAACATTTTTTACTGATCTACCAAGTCCTATTTCTGGTATAAGGTCATACCTTCTATTTAATTCAGCAATGAGGAATTCAGAAAAATTTTGATACTTCGAAATTTGAGAATTTTCTTGATTTTGAATCAGAGACTGATCTTGACTGATTGGCACAATAACATTTTATGATGATGGAACTTCAAAATAATTGATGTCATTTGTATTGATAGGAATAGTTTCTTCTGGATCTTAATCATCAATCATTAGGGCAGGTTGAATTTGTTGATCAGTGTTTGGTCTTTGCAAAATTTGAGGTTTAAAAGGTCTTACTATATTGAACTTGTGGTATGTTTGCAACTTGTTAGGTTAATATAGGTTGAGTTTCCATTCTTGAGATTATGTTAGACATATCTCTAAGTAGAGAGGGCATTTCATCAATTTTATGTTCTTCATCTTTGGTTTTTGATGATGAGGTACCTTCTTTTCTACGTTTCATTCTCTTTTCAGCCTTTTCTGCCTTACCTTTCATGTTAGCAAATGTTGATCTATTATCTTCAACTTTGATTGCATTAGTTTGCATGTCTACTAGAGTTTTGGATTTTCTCTCCCTAAGCATTACAACAAAGTCATCTTCAAATGCTTTAGAAACCTAACCTTATCAGTAATCACTGGAGGTTTTCAATCTGGGGGCATTTTGCTATAAAATTTATTGAATCTCTTAATGAAATCAACCACAAGTTCATCGGGGTTCTTTTTCAAATCTTCAAATTGTGTTAAGTATTAAACATCGTCATTTTTTATTCCTGTTGAGTTTTGAAAATGTTGACTAGTTCAACGTATGAATTAATGGAATTAGCTTGAAGTTTTCTGAACCATATTCTAACATTTTCTTCAAGTGATTGAACAAAAAGCTTTGTGTAGACATATTCATACTCTATATTTATGTTATCATCAAAATCTAGGAATGCAGCTAAGTGATCTTCAGTAGATGGCCCTATCTCTCCATCAAATCTAGGTAAATTTTTTAGATACCCATCAGGAAAAACATGAAGTTGGGTTTTTGGTGGAAGGACTAAGGTTGCATAACATGTTGCCACAACTGGTTGAATACCAGCGATTTGATGTTGTTATGGTGTTTACCTTTTAGGATAAAAACTTTACTAAAAGAAGGAGATAATGAAGGTTTGGGTTTCTCGAGGAATTAAGGATTAATAAATAACTTCTAAACTTCCGGGTAAAGCGTTTTCAGGATCCTCCAAATCTAGAGGATTAATATAAATACTAAGTTCCTCTTCAGATTTAGTAGATGTAGATGGATAAGTATGTACAA
>APFE031265479.1:58844-72085 GCA_000404065.3 Pinus taeda
GATCTCCGTTTGACGCGTATGATAGCTCGTTAGAAAGATCTATCCGAGAACTACCATTGTTGGAATGGGCAACATCGGTCCATTCCATGGACCCCATGTTGCCCCTGGATTCCCCAAAAAACGTCGTTTAGGGCCTCAAAACGGCTCCGGAAGTTCAGGACCCGAAAAAAAAATAGTAAGTTGTGCTACAATTAAGGAAACTGAAAATGCTGAGAGAAACAATGATGGGGGTCCAGATGGATTTGGTAGGTGGCCACCAATATCCACCTGGATCAATCACATAAATATCAGTATGTCCGGGGTAACTTATTTGGCAATGGTAACATAAATTTACTTAAAAATCTATATACAACATTAAAAATCACTAGTTAGTGTGAAGAATATTAATCATAAATATTGCATTCTTATTTTACACATTAATTAACACTAAAAAAAGGGGAAAATCAACCTTTCATGTATTGATGAAAAATATTACCTTATACCTTAGGATCTGTGTCATACAAGTGTTTCACAAACCATTCAAAACCTTTAAGTTCACCAACAATAATATAGTAGAGAGAATATTTTCTCTTGATCCTTCATAAAGTGGTGTCCCTGCCTTATATCATCATCATTCTCATCATCGTACAAGTCTTGGATCAATTCATTTGTCCTGTCATCTTGAATTATGTTATTATAGGGGAAATTTTGATTTCGGAGCTGCTCTGCAATCTGAGCTAGGGTTGAAGTTAGGGTTGTATCGTTGGGTACCATGGCGAGACGCCCAGGGGGGAGTTCCAATCCCTCCTACAGTCAAATAGTGGCAGATAGAAGCAAGGATGCTGGAACGCATTGTTTCAAGAAACCTATGGAGATGGCAATAAAGGCTATTAACACGGAAAAATTGGGAAAAAACAGACCTCATGAACAGGAAGGGGATCAGCAGGAAGCCAGTAGAGAGAAGAGGACAAGGGGCAGCAATCAGAAAACTACTTCCTTGAGCACAAATGGGGTTTGTAAACCCAAGCCGACCATTATTCCTCGGGTCATTTTAAGCGACCCAACACTACAAGCACACAAAGATCACATGACGAAATATGCGGTTATATGCAAATTCATGGGGATATGGCTAACGGAGAAGGCGCTGCACATATGGATAAGGAGCCACTAGAAACCGAAGGGGCAGAATAAACCTTCACCTGGGATCCAAGGGCTTCTTCACGGTGGTTCTTACAAGCCTAGAGGACAAAGACAGAGTGTTCGAAGGAGGACCTTATTTCTATGTTGTTGCAGGCCTCTACATGCGACCATGGATGACGAACTTTGTCCCAAAATGTGAAACATTCACATCGGTACTGGTATGGATTAGACTCTACTCCCTTCCTCTAGATTATAGGTTGTTGAAGTCTCTGAAGGCAATAGGCAATAAACTAGGGCATTTCATAAAGATCTTAGATGCGACTCTAAAAGGAAAATATACCTCCTTTGCCCAGATATGTGTGGAAATGGACTTATCTGGGGCACTTCCAGATGCGATCATTTTAGAAGTGTATGAGGAAGAAAGGATGTAGGTGGAAGACTATGAAAATGTCCCTTTTAGGTGTTGTAAATGCCATGAACATGGACATCTATACAGAGACTGCCCAACAAAGAAAATCGAAAGGAATGTCAAAATAGCAACAGATAAAAATTCTAAGGGTTTCACAAAGGTCGGGGACAAAGGGAAAGGCGGGAAGCAGAAACAAAAGAAGATTGATGAGGATAGACAACCAAGCCAAAATGGTTTCAAGTTCCCAGAAGAAGAAGTTGGAAACAAAGGAACATACCAGGAGTCGAAGATCACTCCTACTGAGAAGGAAAGGGATGCAAGCATGGAAAATATGACAGAGAATAGCCAGAAAAAGGAGGATCTACCAAGCAATATGGAGATAATTAGGGACCATGAGATGAAACCAAGTGAAGCTGGAACGGAGGACCATGAACTGCAAGAGATTCTAGAAAGGGCGAATTTAGATATAGAGAAGTTTCTGGAAAAAGGTATCACCAAAGGAGTGGATTCCCTATCAAAAGAGGATTTTGATAGGGTTCAACAGCTCTTCCTTTTGGAGATCACAATCAAAGGGCTCCAGAGTCAAAAGAAATCATGAAATTTGGGAGCATAAGGGGGTAAAAAAGATGGACGACTCACAGATATAATCTCCTAAGAACCTGGGTAGGAAGAGAGGAAGAAAAAGACAGAATGAGCTACTGAACAAATGTGGGAAAATCATGATTAACTCACGTAAGATGAGAGATCCCACTAGTTATTCCTTTACAAATCTTTCTTAATGAAGCTTATAACCTGGAACATTAGAGGTATAGGAAGTAGAAGGAAACAAAGAAATCTTAGCAGTAGAATAAAAGAAGAAAAACCAGATATGGTTTTTATTCAGGAAACAAAATGCTAGACGGACAAGATTAGAGAAATACATAACAAATGGTTAATCAAGTATTAGTATCTAGAGTTCAAAGTAAAAATCTTGGCAAAGGGGATTCTTACGCTTTGGGATCCCCATAAATTTCGAATCCTAGATGTTGAAGTGTCCAGGAACTATCTTTCAGTAGTGTGTCAACCTTTAGGGGATCAGGAGAGTTATATGATCACAAACGTCTACGAGCCTCAAAAGCAAGAAGACAAGCTCAAGCTTCTCACATCCCTTGAGGAGCTAAGAGTCGAGACACCTTGATGTGCCCTAGATTGTTACAGGATATTTCAATATGATCAGATCTCTGACATAGAAAAAAAGGGGATCAGACAACTAGGCAAAGACTCCATTGCCTTCCAAAAATTCATAATGAGCATGGGGTTAGTGGACACTGAAGCCTTAAATGGCACCTTTACCTAGAACAATAAGAGATGGGGCTTCTCAAGTCACCTCTAAGCTGGATAGATTTCTCATCTCATAGGACCTCTTTCTGTCAAGCCCTGCCATGTCAGCTTCTATCCTTCCATTTGGAGGCTCAGACCATTGGCTTGTACAGCTTGAGGAAACCATTATGGGCACACCTAGAAATAGACCTTTCATGTTTTAAAATGCATGGCTCTCTCACCCTGAATTCACCAGCAATATTGACACATGGTGGAGGGAGGATCTGAACATTCAAGGCACTAAAATGTTCTTGCTCCAGCAGAAACTCAGACATATCAAATCCAAACTTAAAGATTGGAACAAAAAGGAGTTTGGTAATATTTTCAAAGCCAAAAAATAAGTTGAGAAAAAACTCCAAGAGATCAATCAGATTATCATCACAGATGGTTTCACTGAGGAGTGAAAAAATCTAGTTGATTTTCTGCAAAAAGAATGGGAAGATAGATGCATGCAAGAGGAGATTTTCTGGACACAAAAATCGAGGGTGTAGTGGATTAGAGAGGTAGAAAGAAACATGAAGTTCTTTCATAAATCTACCATCAATCACAGGGCACACAACAAAATCACAAAACTCAAGGATTCTCAAGGGATAGAGCGTGTCTCTCACAAAGATATGGAATCTGTCCTTGTTCAACATTTCCTCAACATAGCAGAGGAGCCTATGGTCGATAGATCTAGGTTCACCAGTAATTTCACAAAGTACATCCCTCAGCTGGTCACCAGAGAAGACAACCATAATCTTAACAGGCCAGTGTCGGAAGAGGAGGTCAGCGATGTGATCAATGAAATGCAAAATGGCAAAACGCCAGGCCTGGATGGTTTCAATGTGAACTTCTTCAAAGCTTGCTGGAGAACAGTCAAATAGGATATCCTTGAGGTGTTGGAAGACTCAAGAAGATCCAAATTGGTTCTGAAGGCTCTTAATGCCTCCTTCATAGCTTTAATCCCAAAACAGGAGAAAGCCATGACTCTGGATGGTTTCAGACCCATAGCTTTATGTAATGTGGTGTACAAAATTATTTCCAAAGTTATCGCCAATAGACTCAAGCCCCTTCTTCCAGCTCTCGTCTCAGAGGAGAAAACTGGCTATGTGGAGGGAAGACAGATTCTCAAAAACATCATCCAAGATCATGAGGTGGTACACTCTCTCAAAAGCAATAAACAAGCTGGTATGATCATTCAGCTGGACCTAGCGAAAGCTTACGATAAGCTAAGTTAGTGTTATCGAGAAAACTAGTGTCCATTCAGAGTTGCTAGTCCCACTAAGACGGGTAGCTATCTTAGAAACAAACAAACTAAAGTCACTTGTGTTTACCTTTATGAGAGATAGATGGGAGAGAAGCAGAGAGTACGAACCTCAATCTTTCGCTTGGCTCCTTGCTTGTTTCCTCTCCCCTTTGACAGAGCTTTGCCACCCTTTCCTTACTTGTCCTGCTTCAAAGAACACTTGTAGAGTCAAAGTAGCATAATACCATCAAAGCATAGAGATCTATAACCATAAACAATATAGGATCAGATATATATTAACCATACAAATGCATATATCAATACAAGATTTAGAGATATACAAGAATATTGGGGGAAAATGCAAATAGCTTTATTGATAGAAGTAGTAGAAGAGAGGATTACAACTCATTGGTCTGACCCAGCGCCACCCTCCCAGCATGAACGCCCTCTTCACCTCATGAAAAGCTAGATCACCCAACACTATGATGTTCCACAGTGAAACCAACGACACTTCCTTACAAGATACAAAATTCCAGCCCCTGGATCTCTAGGATGAGGGATCCATATATAGATATTTGCAGGTGGGTGACTCAGCTTCTGGGATTTTGATTAGTGTCATTTCTCTGATAGTTCTTGGTTCCACTTGGAGATTTCATGATCTCTTACTCATCCCTAGGCGAATTTAGAGAGGCAAGTGTCAAATGGGCAGTTTCTAGAAGATTTTCTAGGTTTCCACCTAGCCAACTGCCTCTGCCATTTGTCTGCTCTCACTCATCATAGCCTACATAAGGGCTTTTCAGTATGCATTGCACCCCCCATGTAAAATAGGTGAGATCATCGCACTCTGACCATGGAGTAGGTGAGATGCTCCAATTTTGACCAGTTCTGAGTAGTTTTTCAGGGAGAACTTCTAGAAGATAATGTAATCAGCTGACCTTGTTTCTTTAGGGAATGAAACAACACTTTTAGGGACTTAAAAGCCCTTGGTTTATGGACATATGTGATTGGGGTTGCAGCCCAAATATGTCTATAACAGTTGCCCCCTAAAGCATGAGGTTGTAAATCTTTTGATGTCGGGTGAAATGCTTTATCATTAGGATCCGAGGTTTTTCAAACTGGAAGGTGACCTGTAATAAGATACAATAGAATACATTATCTTCATAATATTTTCATGATCTAGCTGAGGCTGGCATTCCCATGCTCAACTTTATAAATTCATTTTCATGTACATAGGACAGACAACCGTCTGTGTGATAGACTTATGATTCTGGTAGAGCCATCATCCCTCAGTTCGGATGATTATCTGTGCAGCTATGATGTACATTTGATGTCTTTATTTTCCTGAATATATCGTAGCTCCGATGGATGAAACTAGATCCGGGGTCTTCAAACTCGTTCAATCTTCGCCCGAAGTACAAATCGATCCATGTGAAAGGATGTTCTGATGTCGAACATGGAAAGACATCGCCTGATTACCATCCAATGATGTAAGCTATTAACAGGTGTGAGAGGAATCACTGATGATGATAATGATCCTATAGGTCCAATAGTACAATTCACGTGGTGTGAATACATGAGTCGATGTCGAAAACCACGTAAAATCTTTTGGTCGGAGGCCATTGATGTAAACCTGTCGCCATAAATGAGAAACTTGCCATTGAGGCATGCAAGCTTCAAAGTACTGAAAGGGTTGTTCCTAAGTCAACTTCTTGGGTAATGAGCTGATGTCGACAAGAAGTGACCTATTGTAGAAGGGCCTTAATGAATCCCACATCTACGACACGAAATGGAGCAAATGATTTTGTGGAGGTGAAAACGATCTGATGATGCAAGGTTCAGGGTGGTGGTCATGAAAGAATGAAGCGTGAAGGTATTGCAGCAGATGAGATGTAAGCTGGGTTGGTGAATTCTCTGAGCGATTTCTCTTGAACATATCGGCAACACTGAAATGGATTGGTAGCGTTAACCCCAGAAATGGATGGTAGGGAGGACCAATGGTGATATGATCAGTGAATAGAATAACCCAACTCGACTCAATCATGGTGATAGAGTGAAAGTGTCATGTTCAAGAGTGACCTGCTACCAATAAAGTTTCTTCAAGTTTTCTTCCCAATTTTTCTTCTGTCATTTTTGACCAATACCTCTTTATTTTTGTCAAGCTTGAGGAGGATAACATATGCTGATTCTATAATCTTCCCTTCAGGCAAACCCGTCGCTATGTTTTAACGAGCCTAGCGACAGTGAAACTCGCTCTTGTGTGCATGGACAAGTTTGTAGCTATTGTTTTAACAAGTTTATCGACAAAGATAACTTGGTCCTTTTCAATTTTAGTGAGTCTGAAAAGAGACAGAAACGAAACTCCATCAATCCTTTTTCGTAGTATAATCCCTTAAGTCCAAAAAAGTATAAAATAATATGAAAGGGATGAATTTTCGATAGTTTTGACGAGCCGAACAAGACAAGCACTCGATCTTTTTGTTTAATGGTCCCTCAGGTCCAAAAAGATTAAAATCTAGAGGAGGGATGGCACTTTTAATCACTTTAACGGGCTGGAGAGGCCAATTGCTCGGCAATCTTTTCATATTTTACGAGTTAGATGAAAAGAGCTTAAAGGAGACTCATTTTTTGAGGAACGAGTGATGTTTTCGGATGTAAGCTCGTTCCAGGTAAGGTTTGGAACTTTTCAATCACGACAGTGTAAAGAAGATGGCTAATAGAATCACTCATCGCAGTTGTTCCTCAAAAGGGGTAAACAACCAAATGGAGGTGTATGATCGGCTAGAAAGAGTGGAGGTGATGGTAAGAACACGATCAAGGCTCAAAAGCTATTGATTATGCGATCGCAATGGTTATTTACCGAAGGATGGGTTCATTTTTTAATGAGCTTAAACTCTGGGGGAACATATGCTCATTGCTAGGTCTATTGTTTAATGAGCTTGAACTTCGCGTAAACTTGCTCATGATAATAGTCAAAGATGTTCGATTCACCATTAACACTATGTTCTCTTGATGGTCGTACTACCTGTTCAATTGCTCCATCAAACTGATTAGAAATGTACATACACACTTGAAAATGAGTAAAAATACTAACGTCTTACTTGAATTACGTGAGTAATAACATAAAAGTAGTTTTTTTTACCCTCATTTTACCATTTCATTCAAATTTGGGATTGTTGGAGCTCTGAAGTTGTTCTTCCCCCTCGATTTTCATCAGCTGATTCCAGGAGATTTTGTGGACGATTTTCGGCACCGTCTAGACCAGGTAGTAGCTAAACATGATCTCTTCAATTGCATTCTTTCCTTTTCTGATTCTGAGCATGTTTTCTTGCTTTTCTGAGCCTCTGGGGTTTGAACATTTCGTTCTCTCCCCATCGCACCTAGTACACATCGAAAGGTGTGATGCATATTGAGCTGGCCATTGGCCAATCAGTATGCATCTCACCCAATACACAGCTAGGATGCGATGGGTGAAAGGAGGAAAGATTATGCACTATTTTTTGATGGAATTTTTGCCTATTTTTGCCCAAATCAGGATCCTAATTCTTCTCTTGTTTGTTTTTCAGAGATTCATCGGAGCAAGATGGTCATTACATGGTGTGAAGTTGAGCATGAAGAAGAGGATATGATTACCTTACACGATCTGGGTACAGTAACTGAATTGCGGAACTATGGCTTTCTCAAGTTCTTCCGCATATCTAGCATGAGGCAACAAATCAACTTGTTGCAATATTTTCTCGATGCCTGGGATCCTACCAACCAAGTATTCCATATTAGAGGTAAATCCAACCCTTTGACTGATGAGGATGTCTACTTTTTGACCGGTTTTTCGAGGCATGGTGCCCTTCTCTCACTATCAAGTTTCGCCCGTGGGGGCGAATCTGTGAGGGATTATATTCGTCGATACTGTAGAGATGGATCTCAGCCAAGTAGGGACAGAAAGATCAGTATTAGAGACGTTATTGATTGGTCTTTGACGACTATCTTATTCACCATTGCTAGATTGGCTGGCAGTACGGCTCTTCATTTGGCCAAAAGGTCCTATATGCAGTATGCCTTGGAAAGCCTTAAACCAAAGGTATTCAACTGGTGTGATGCAGTACTTCCAGTGATAAAAGAATAGCTTACCAAGGTGAAAAATGAAAGATACAAGAAACTTTGGTTATGGTTCTACTCTGATTGCTTTCGCCTTGGAGAACATCCCACTGATGCAGCCACCGTACATTTCACTCAAACTGCCAGCACTGATAGAGCCACGGATGCAGAGATGGGTTGACCTTATGGCCAGACATGCTAGTCAATCACATATTTCATTCTCTGATGCCTTCTTCGAGTTTTTCAATCGTTAGCAGATGGTGTATGCCGAGTATCCATATGCCAAGATGGATTTTCCGGGCGACCCAGATTTGGTGTTGCCGGCTAGCGAACAGTGGGGTATCATAGGTAAAAAAATCTCTAAGCATGTCTCTGTTTATTTCTTTTATAATGTTCTTGTGTTTTTTTAAATGTTATCAAGACTAATCAAACTCATGTATTCGTGCAGATATTGGACCAATGCGACCAGCAGTGTGCCCGAGGGTAGCAGCTGTCGTTCCAGCAGGAGACGTTGTAGGGAGGGTTGTCCTTCATGATCTGAATGTAGCCAAGACCCTTGCAGTGTTGCAGGATCAGATTGAGGGCCTCACCCTCGGTATTCCGGATGTGAGGACAGACGAGTTACCTCTGAGATTACAGCACCATACTACTGGCGTGCCGAGTCGATGGACTAGGCTCCTACATATGATTACACAGGCGGTGACTTGTTATCACCAGCACCATTAGTCTAGGGTGTTTTCCTGCATTTTTGAGTTTTTGGGTCGTGTGACCGATTTTGTCCTAGACACAGAACATTTTGTAAAAACTATAAACAGTTATATATATTTTTGATTTTCGGAGCTTTATTTTGGTTAATTTTTATGATCCTGATGCAAATGTTGATGAAACTCTTTTTCTTTTATAAATGTTGCAAATTTCTATCTAACACATAATTTGCTAATGAATCAGTTAATGTGTTTAAGTTTCTGGAAATTTATTGATATTGAATAGAATCAAACTGTCTTTCCAAAATCTTGACCCTTAGGAACATACGATAGATAGCTGGATTTCGAACGGAATAGATGCTGGTAAGCTGTAGAACGACGAGTTGTGAGTCCAGCCTGATGACAAGCCAGTGTATGCCATGTGCAATGGCATCAGAGAGGAGCTCTATCAACGCGGTATATTCAGCGATGTTGTTCGTTGACCGACCAATACATACCCCTCTGAAACTCACTAACTCGTCGCTTGGATCAAAGATGACCCAGGCTACAGAAGATAGGTTCGGCGTACTATGACTAGCTCCCTCGGCGTATCCAACAAATGATTCCAATAGGTTCGACATCTGCAACAAATGCAAAAGTGGATTACCTAACCAAAATGATTACTCTTGACAAAAACAAAAATGTAACAAAATCATATGAAGAGATTACTATGCTTAGTCAAGCATAGTAACGCTTAAGGTACAACCCATTTCAAGGTTGCGACCGTGGAATCCCATTGTAATCTACTAGCTCATAGGCTCATTTTTCTAATACACACTTAACAATGTAGGGACCCATCCACAGAGACTGGAACTTACCTGCTCCCAATTTATCAGATTCCTGATCGTAAAGTAAGACCAGGTCACCTTCTGAGAAGACACAGGGTTTGACATTCTTGTCAAATTGTGCCTTGACTCGTCTCTTATGTGCTTCATTAGCCAAAGTTGTGTCACGATGGGTTTCATCCAATTGGATTAATTCTAAGAAATGAGCCTCTTCCTCTGAAGTCCCGGGGAGAAAGTCAACTGCGAGCTTGAGAGATGAAATCTCATACTGAATCGGTAAGATTGCTTCCAAGCCATAAACCAGTGGAAAGGGTGTAAATCCAGTTGCATTTCTTACTGATGTCTGGTATGCCCACAAGGCCGAGTACAAGACTAGATGCCAACTCCGTTTATGGACTCCAATCATCATTTGCAGCATGCACTTCAGGACTTTGTTGATCGCCTCAACTTGTCTGTTAGCTTGCGGATAATACAGAGTGGAACTATCATGGGACAATCCTAATTTAGCAACCAATTCAACCATCATGTGATTGCAGAAGTGCGATCCATGATCTGTGACTACAGCTTGTGGAACACCGAATCTGGAGACTACATGATTAAAAAAGAAAAGAGCAGCCATTTCACCACTATTGTTTAATGTAGGCATCACCTCGGCCCATTTCATAAAATAGTCAACTGCAACTATGATATACCCATGCTCTCCGGTCGAGGTGGGGTTACATGTCATGAAATCTATGCCCCATTTGGTGAATGGCCAAACAGAAACTACTAGATGCAGAGGTGCGGGCGGTATTCTGGTTTTACAATCGAAGGTTTGAAAAGCATGGCAACTTCTGACTGTTGTTATGCAATCTTTGAACATTGTTGGCCATAAGTAACTTGCTCGTAAAATATTTTGTGTCGTAGCATAACCAGATTGATGCCTCCCACACACGCCTGAATGACAATCATTCGAGACTTTTTCGGCCTCTTCATGGGTGAGGCACCTTCGTAGAATTGTATCAATACATCAACAGTAAAGTGTATCACTGAAGATCATGTAGTCTTTTGCTTGGTATCGAGTACATCATTGTTCTGAGTGAGAGGTATTAGGCCTATATGTTTGGGTTTGGAGATAGATGATTATATCTCCATACCACGGATCACTCGACGATATTAGAAACAAAGATTCATCCACGATTGATGCTTTGGATATTGAATCGTTGGACGACAATGGGAAGTCGCATAGTAACTCTGCAAAAACTAGAGATGTCTTCGATTTAGATTTTACAAATTCCAGATCAAAATCTTGCAAAATGGCTATCCATTTCAAATATTTTCTCCCAAATAACTGACGTGACAAGATGTAAGTCATAGGGTTGCAATCTGACAAAATGGTAGTTTTGCGAAAGAGGATATAGTGTCAAAATCTTTGTACTGCTTAAGCAGCTGCTAAGGCTAGCTTTTCAACATAGGAGTACTTGCTTTCTGTATCATTTAAGTTTTGACTTAAATAATAGATAGGATGTTTGATTCCATTGTCTTCTTGAACTAAAACCATTGCTATGGTCGTATCTGCAGTAGCTAGATACAGGTTAAATTGATTTTGATAGTTAGGAGCGTACATTAATGATGCTTTTACTAGGAATTCCTTTAGAGCATCAAAGGAAGCTTACGCAACCTGGTCCTAGTTGAAGGGCACTTTTTTTTTCAAAAGACACGTATAACCTTTAGCAAGTTCAGCGTAATTTGGAATGAACCTCCTTACATGGGTCGAGACGAATCTCGTCCTTTAAAACCAAAAATCCAAGTAAACGACCAGAACCAACACAAAACACACAATTGTGAAGATTGAGTCATATCTTGTAGCATCGGCAACATAGAAATATAGCTCTCAAATGTTGTGGATGATTAGTTCGCTTTCGCGAATGAGTTGGAAGATCATCGAGGTATGGTTGAACGATGTTCTTGATGTCATGGAAGGCATAATTCATGGCCCTCTGAAAATTGCCCCTGCGTTCTTTAAACCGAAAGGTAACTTGCGGTACGCGAATGTGACCCACGGAAAAATAAATGCAGTCTTTGACTGGTCCCGTGGGCAGATATTTATTTAATTATAGCCGAAAAATCAATCCATAAATGAAAAGATTTTGCATCCATCGCATTCATTAATTATCTGGTCGATGAAGGGTGTAGGATAGTTGTCCTTCGGACAAGCTTGGTTTACATCCCTGTAATCAATGCATACTCTAATCGTTCCTTGATTTTTCATCACAGGAACAATATTCGATACCCAATTAGTTAGAGGAACTGGGTAAATGAAACCAGCATGTAAAAAAATTTCAATTTCTGCCTTGATGGCAGCGACTTTCTTCGAGTGCACCTGCCGAAGCCGTTTTCGTACCGGTTTGACATCTGTATACATCTTAATTTTTTGTTCAACTATGCTCGAGTCAATGCCTAGCATTTCTTCATATGACCATGCAAAGACATCTCTAAACTCACGAAAGAGAGCGCAATATATTTCCAGTTCTGAAGAAGAACAAGATTTGCCGACATGAATATTCTCTACAACATCTGGCTTGGTCGAGATATTTATGGCGATAGTTTCTTCGATATTGGATGGATTTCACTCGAAATCCACCATATTTACAGTATTTGATAAAAAATCAAAAATTGAAGGATGATCAAGGTCATTGGAACAATCTTCGTGGTAATTCAGAAGATGGAACGATGGTGGTAATCTTCCTATGATGCCTCTCATATCATCATTGATTGAATGATTCCTTCATCTGTAGAATGTACATGCGACCAAGGATCTGAAGAGGTTCCATATTCCTTAGACCTATCTATCCAAATGCTCCATGAGCACTGATTTGGGTTTGCCACACAGGCTAAGAAAATTGATTGCTACAATATTTCTATTGGGCTTGGAGGCAATCCCTGGTGATGATCCATGCTAACATCATGTTTGGAAATCTTCTGAATCTTTTTGGATACAAAAGATACCATATTGCAGGTCTCCACCATGGCTACTTTCGCCAAATTACTCGAAAGCGGTAGAGAAAAAGTACCCATCAATGTAGGGTCTTTTAGGAGGCCTACTCCGATATTTTGAAGCGATTGAGAGCTTCCATGGATCATCGGGATGCTTCCCGTAACTTGTGAACTGTTGGGGAGGAAGGTTTGTTGGTCAACGATTGTAATTCCTCCTTGAAAAGGAAACCCAATCTTTCTAAATTATGTTGACACAACAGTAGCCATAGCATAAATCCAGGGCCTTCCTAGTAGGATGTTGTAATCAAGGTTTCCATCGATAACTTCAACATCAATTTCTACTATTTTGCCTCTTAGTTCAACTTGCAAGTTACTTAAAATCCCATATGGGATGTATGTCCGTCCATCGAATGCTTTTAATGTCCTTGATGATCGCGACAAGGGTGGTGAGCCTAATGTTTTCCAGCAACTCATTGACATAATACATGTAGATTCCCCCTCATCAATAATTGTTCGATGAACAGTTTTGT
>APFE031265500.1:0-18826 GCA_000404065.3 Pinus taeda
TGATGTAATTCGTCCCTGTTTTACCTGGTGATCTCCATTGGGATTTTGCTCATTCCTCCTTGCTGCATTGAGATAACTCTTTGAGGTGGATGCTTGAGATGCTTCTCCATTATACCCCAGACCTGTCTTGATTAGCGGAGAACGCTGTACATTGATAATCTCATCTAGAGTTTCAGATCCTTTAACAAATTTAAGAATAAGAGCCTTTGTTTTCTCAATTTCTTTTCTAAGGCCAACAATTTCACATTCTAACTTCTCAAGAGATTTTTCTTTTTCATCAAGTTGGAATTGTAGAGTATCAATGATCACATTCTTTTCTTCTAAACATGTTTTGAGTCTAGAAATCTCTTCATAAAAGCCATCCATATCTATAGCATCCATGTAATCATCATCCTCAAAAGCCATTAAAAGTTTATAGTTATTACCTCGTTCATCTTCATCACTATTTGAAAGACCATCACTATCTTCATGAGTGTAGTAACTTTTCTTAGTTACGTTATGTTTCTTGTTCCATCTAATAGGTTCCTTCCCTTTGTCAGTTTTATCCTTATGAGGACATTTGGCAGCATAGTGACCGACTCTCCCACAAGCAAAACATTTAAAAGGCAACTTACCTCTGAATCTTCTAGTGCCCCGTTGAAGATTTTTGACAAAATTTGATTCTTCTTCCTCTTCTGACGCATGTCCTAACTCATAGTAGTCTCCTTTGCCTGAAGCCTTGAAATTTTCTTCTCTCCTATCTGATGGTACTCCTTTCCTCATTTCATAAGCAGTTAGAATCCCGTGTAGCTGTGACATGGTAAGGTTTCAAAGATTCTCCTTTTCTTCTATTACAGAAACTTTAGATTCAAACCTAGGGAACAAAGATCTCAGAACTTTTTCAACCACAACAGCCTCTTTTATTTCTTCACCCAAATTTTTCATACAATTAACAATATCATCTACATGAAGGAAATAGTTAGCCACAATTTCATCGTTGTGCATTCTGAGATTTTCATACTGAATTCTGAGGGTTTGAATTTTTTCTCGTTTTACCTTATCATCTCCTTCATAGCTCGGAACAATCTTGTCCCATATTTCTTTTGCGGATTTATACTGGCATAACCTTCACGAATTCTGATTGAGATAGACATCCTAGAAGAGTATTGACCGCCTTTGCATTTGTTTCATATTTCTTCTTCTCAGCCGGATCTGTAGGAGTTGCTGATGGAAAATCATACCCTGTGTTATCACTCAGGTTGTCCCTAGGCTCCTGTTTAGGGATATGGCCGAGGTAACCACAAACCAATCTTTGGATTGCAGGTTCTAGCCCACCTGCAATCAAAGAGGGCTCTCTCTTAATGATTCAAATTTGTTGATGATTTTAGGCTAGCTTTTAGCTCAAGGGTTTTTGTTTGTATTTGGATGGAAGGTAGAAATCTCAAGCAAAGAGGCAAGGTAAGATGTGATAAGTTTCAAACCATTGGGCATGGAGTCATGGATTAAGGCTTGCTGTTGCGGTTTCTTGGTCACAAGAGGATTAAGGAGCGGGATAGCCACACATGAAACAATTATCAATTAACTGAAAGGATGGAATGACAATCAGAGATGAAAGGCAAAGGAGAATCTTTCATGAAACTGAAAAGAGGAGAAGTGAATGAATGATTATCTAGGAGCAGCTAAGAATTCCTAAACTCTCATTCATATGTGAAAGAAACAGCGTAAACAAGATCATTTAAGTATATTTGTTCATAGCTATTCCTGATGAAAACATGAAAAAGTAGAAATTGAACTTAAGGTGTAGTTAAACAAATCCTAAGCTATTCTTCTTTTCTGCAATTTAGATGGCGGAACGGTGGTAAAACAAAACATGAAAATTAACAGGGTTGAGAGACACTTATTGAACCATGTAGAAGCACAGGAATTCCACAATCACTCCTCGGCCAATTAAACGCATCAAACAGTTTCAGAATCCATGCTTTCAACAGTCTTTGATTATAGAAAATATGACAGTTACAGTGCGGGTCTCTGCTTGAAGAAAATGTCGAGATATCAAAGATTAAGCAACTTCCTCGACTCACCAACCAACCCCTACTCCATCTTTCAGGGTGGTATATATAAGCAAAATATTAGAAAGTCATTTATTACAATTGACCTAAACAGGTCTGCCGGAAAAGCTTTTCTAAAAACCTAAGTGTTGCTGGAATTAAATGCAGGTAAGTCCTTTGGGCTGCGCTAGAGGCGGCTGAATCAAATGGAGTGCAATGTGGCCTTTGGAGGCTCGATGCGGTACTACTGGAATAACTGTGCTTTGGGATCTGTAGTTTCTGTTCTGGTGCGAGTTAAATGTGCAATAACCATGATTTGAAAGTTTTTGAGTAGCTTCGCCCTCCTTCTTTGACTTTGGTGGAAGGTATTAAATTTTCTCCTGCTTTGGGCCGCTGTTAAGATCTTCGCTGATACTCTTTTCCGCTACATTGATGGATTCTGCCGCTTGCTGGTACTCTTTGACGTGCTTTTTCCCTGTTGATTTGATCTGATACTCTTTAATCTCTGTCTCTGGTCCTTTCCTGTCTTTAAACCGGATTAATCTGGCAAAATCGAGCGATTTCGGGCTTTTTCGACGCAAAACGGGCCAAGGAATCAAAATATTCCCTAAAGATTCCCCAAAACGGCCTATTTCCAATAGCAATGTGCGATTAGCGCTTCGCGCTAATTACGCATCAAAGACTGCCTCTGTTTCTTGTTCCGGAGCTCTGAAGTGCGATTTTTCTTCCTGCGCGAATTTTTGGTTTTTTGGCTGCTGACGTCAGCAGTACGGCGGATGACGTCAGCCTGCCAACGTCAGCAGTGGGTCCCTAGCACAGATGTGACGTGGTGGGGTGCTCATACTTGAAGGCGATGCGATGAACTTCTCCGATGTGATCGCAATATCGCATCAGCGGGGAACGAGAAGGTATTTATTTGGACATGCGACGCTTGCGACTGCCGATCGCCGATATCGCGATATCGCGTCGGGTAACAACGGATGGGGCATAACTTATTTGGTGAGAATATTGCGATGTGGCGATGCGAGCTGGCTTGCTAGGATCTGCGGAGTGTTAAGGAAATTGGCAAGGGGTTTATTGCGGTAGGAAGGAGTGAGCAGGTGCGTTAGAAAAGAATTTGAGGCCTCGGAAGGGGGTCCGATAACCTAAAAAGGGATTTTATACTTTGGAAGGAGTCCATTGTATTTCGAAGATGGTTTGAAGGGGCAACATGAGGAATCTTTCCAAGTTTCAGACAAACTGAGCAATTCCCGGGGGTACTTATGGTTATTTTTCAACCAGAGGGAGGGATATTTACATAGGGGATGATTTACATAGTTTTAGTAGGGGGATGGGAGAATATAGGGAGTTAAATAATAATGTCAGTAGTCAATATGGAGATGGTAATAAAGCGCTAAGTTTGGGAGATCTTAGGCTGCAACGAGGGAATAGATTCTTATAGAGAGGATATGGAATTTCTTTGAGTAAAGCAGAGCTTCACCCAAGCTAATAACATGAAAATGATGGAACTTAAGAGGTATCAAGCAGATCTTGACCTCTTTTGGGGAAATTAGTTAATGATTTGGGGAAGATGGAGAAAGGAAGTTAGTCATGCCTGTTTTTGAGCTTTTCACATAGAACTACCTGGTGATTGTGTCATGAGTAGAGATGACACCTGAAAACCTGGAACTGATCAGAAATCAAGATTCTGCAACCTCAAAACTACCTACCCAGCCTACTTACCTAACATTTTTTCTTCTTTTGGTTTCGGTGCACTTAGACTTGCAAACCCATCATTTCAATTTTTTCTTTTTCATGCTTTCCTATCTACAGACTACCCTTATTTCATCTGAGGGCCCAGATTAAGCAATTGGGCTCCTTTGATTCTCTACCTATCTAAGAATTTGCCAAGATTAAGCTGTTTGGACAGATTTTCATTCTCTATATTCTAAAACAGGAAATTTAAACCTAGGGAGACCAAGATTAAGCTGTTTGGACCTCCCTTTAACTAAAAATTGTACAACACTAGAATAACTTCTCAAAATTTGGAAGGCAGTTAAATAAAGTCTGAGTAGCCTTCTTCGCTTGGAGACTATTAAGCAAATATGGAGCATTACAGCATGCAAAGTATGACATATTTGGTCTGAAAAAATGTCAATCATGAAATATGAGTAACCTGTTGCAGCAGGAGGCTAACACCCTGTGTCTATGATATCCCAGACTTCTGTACCAAGAGATTGAAGATAGGCAGTAACTCTTACCTTCCAATATACGAAGTTTGTCCCATAAAAAATCGGTGGCCTGATTGATGCTTCCCTCTTGTAGTTTCTCATGATGATAGAACTTCCTTCAAGCGATCAAGCTTCTTCAAAAGGACCGGCTCTCATACCAATTGTTGGAAATAATACTGAGGGGGGGTGAATCAGTATTATCAAATTCTTTTCAATTAATTTATTCTTCAGATATTGATCATTAGCTTGTATGTTAGTACCATATAATAATGAGCAAGAATAAGAAAAACAGATAATCACACCTAAGAACACCAGATATAAGGTGGAAACCCAATGTGGGTGAAAACCACCAGTTGCAATAAGTCTCTATCTTCTTTCAATTAAAAACTTTTTTTACAATGATTTTGTACTGGTGCAGTACTTTACCAGTATGCAAGTTGCAACCTGTAGAGAGCTACAACCCTCTCTTGTTTTCCAGTCTCTCTTGGAAGGGAGCTACAACCCCCTTAGCTCTTCTACTTCTTTGAGGACCACGTTTCATTAATTTTCAGATTGGATCCAAGAAGATCAAATAATCATCAAGTACATGTGAATCACCCAATATCCTTATACAATCAACCAATGAATCACCCAACTTCTCAGAATGCTGTAAACAGAAAAGTAATACCAGAAATCTAAACCCAAAACTTTGCAGCAATAGATAAAAGGAAGCCAATAGTTATTTCAAAAGGGGTCCGCAACTTCACCAATAGCAGCCTGCGGATATTCGCATTTCTTCTGTGCCTAGACTGCGCAGATCCTCACTTGATATGTCTTGTGATCTGCGTACCACCACACTTAGCCCTTCTGCTAAACTGCGTACCACTGCTAAGATCTGCACCTGCACTGTCTGCCCGACAACGTACCTCCGCACCTGATCCTTTTGTTTCTCTGCATACCCACGCAACTGAACCTTTTGTCACAATGCGTACCTCCGCACCTGCGCCTTCTGTTTCTCTGCGTACCCACGCAACTAAACCTTATGTCGCGTTGCGTACCTCCGCACCTGCGCCTTCTTATGCACTGCGTACCTCCGTAATGTGCCTTCTGCTACCCTGCGTACCTCCGAATAGAGCCAAATTAACAGTCCTCCAATGTACCACAGATTGTCATATCCACAGATCTGATCACACGCCCAAGAGATCACTCCCTAGCAACAAATCTGCCTTGCACTTTATAGATTTCACCTTGATTTAGATCTAGCTTTTTAAACCGATTACACAAAATTTCATATCTTAAGATATTCAAATTTCACAACTGTCTAGCCAAGAGATCTCCTTTCCTTTTTATAGGCAAGCCCTTATTCAAACCATGGGGAAAAACCATCGTAAACCAATACAAGGGATCCAAACCAGGGTTCAATAATTTAGATCTTATACCACGGACCAAAACCATAGGATCATGAACAACGGGCTAAATACCAAGGGCCAAACATAAGAATTCCCACGCGTGCGCGCTTTTCTGCATTGGAGTGAGTGAACTGCGGTCCGCACCTTCTGAATGGAGCACCTGCGGGTATGTTTGCACTTCTTGGTCAGCGTACCTGCGGGTCTGCAGTTTCTCTTAGGATCACCTGTGGGTATCTTATTTTCTATGATTTTGAGAGCTTGAACAAAGATCTGCCACTTGAGTGAGTTGCCATCAAGTACAACACCTGTACCATAGAGCCAAACCAGAATCATAATGCCAACAAAAGGAATAGCCTACATGTGAGAATTAGTTGATAGTGATTAAAAGTAGTTGTTATATGTGTGAGAATTGGAAGCAAAGGATAGACTGGTACAAGAATAGGAAGACTTAGGTTTTATAAATCCTAGAGAAGACTTTAAGTGTTGGATGCATACTTGGTTTATCTCCTTAATAACATATGGAAAGGAAGAGGGAGATCCAAGGGTAGAATTTGTGTTGATACTAGCTTGTCGTTGAACCCTTAGTGTGGAAAAAAATCTCAATGAATGGCTTTCTAAGCTTAATATGCATAATGAAGAAACCCTAGGCCTTACAATTCATACAAGGAAGAGGAAAGGAAAGCAACATGTGTCAGCAAATGACATTGGGGACAATAATGAGCATCCATCCAAGAAGAAGACAAAGGAATCTAAGATTCCATATGGATTTCAGTGATTTTTGTGAGGTAAGGATCAAGAGGAAGCTGACAATTTCTTACAACCCTCAACAGTTTCTTTATTAATCAAAAGATAAGTACTTCATATATTTCTCCCTTTATTACTATTGCTATTATTATTTTCATTCCTTGCTTAGCCTCTTGTCGTTGCACTTTTTGCTTTATTAAATTGCTTCTTCCATGGCCTCTCAGATGAGTTTTGGGCGTACATCATGAAGGTTTTCAAGGAAATGATTCTTGCAGCATCAACAAAAATAAAGCAAATTTTGTGGCAATGGGTTTCTCCCAATAAGAGGGAGTGGACTACAAAGATTTTTTTTCTGTAGTCACCAAATGATCATGTTCTTAATGGCTCAAGCATAGACTCAGTAGGACCGATTGTTGTTTGAGAGGGAGAATTGTATAGATTGTACATATATCCAGGATCATGTCAGATGACTGAAATATATTCCAGTACCAAGGGAGGAAATAGTCAAGCAAAGTCGAAGGAGAATCCTTCCAAGAGGTTGTCATGGGTTGAGATTTTCCATATGCTCATAGACAGAAAGTTTTTAGGAGTAGTATGCCTTTCTTTAATGATACCATATCAAAGAGTAAGGTTTTATATGTGACAAAGGGGTTAGCAATGGCAGAAGGACTTGGTTACATGACATAGAGAGAAGTAATGGAAGAAGGGCTTACCTGTGTAAGAAAGAAAGAAGTAGTGGTAGAAGGCATTACCTATGTGACAAAGGGAGCAACAATGGTAGGAGGATTTGCTTCCATGATAGAGGGAGTAACCAATAGTATCACAATAGGATCTACTTCAGTGTCAGAGGGAGTTGACCACAAAGATTGAAATAAAGGACTCTGGTTAGATACATTATTTCTTGGGATTGGAGGTGTAGTTGAGATCGAATGGGATCTTCATTATCTAGATTTTGAGGATATTCATATGATTGATTACACCCATGGTTTCCAATCTAAATAAGCTGAGTGATTATGCTTCAAATTCATATTTGGTGGATCCCATGATGTGCAAACAGTTTATTGAATCCTTGATGTACCTGGTTAACACCAGGCCTAAAATTGCTTAATAGTGAACACCCTGAGCCAGTATATGGTTCAAGACAGATACATTAGGTCGTAACAAAGCACGGTTGAGGTACCTGTGTGGTATAGTAGATATAGTTTGATATATGTCTCAGGTGGTGAAGTGACATTGTAGGGATATACAGATTCAAATTGGATCTGGAATGCAGAGGACAAAAAGAGCACATCAGCATACTACTTTAGCTTGGGATCGACTATGATATCCTAGTTCAGCAGGAAGTTGACTTCTTTTGCACTCAATATAGTAGAGTCGGAGTATATTGTAGCCTGTGTCACAAGTTGTGAAGTAATATGGCTACAAAAGCTTCTTGTAAGACTCTTTGATCAAGTCACTTTATCCAAGATATGGTGCATATAGGAACAGTGGAGCTCCAATACACATACATAGATGAGAAAATTGCAGACATTCTCACCAAGCCTCTATCTAGGGTGAAGTTTGTATACTTCAAAGACAATCTTGGCATGATGCAAATGTCTCCCTAGTTGATAGGGAGGTTTGATGTCTTTGAAAAATCAGGGAAGGCCATCTCCTAAAGCCATAAAGGACTTTGGCTAGGTCATAAAGCATTTGACCAGGGAGATTAATACATTCACCTGAGAAGCCAGCAGGACTTGGCTAGGTCATAAAGGACTTTGAATCAACTAGATATATGTAATCATCGGAAAAGACATAAAGGAATTTGGTTGGGTGAATGGTCCAAGGGTAGATTCTCTTCTAAGAAGCCTGAATGATTTGGCTAAGTCACAAAAGACTTCAACAAAAGGAGATTAATACATTTACCTAAGGAGTAATAAAGGACTTTGGTCACCCGCAAAGGTTTCATCTCGTGGCCAGCAAACGATCTGTTAAGTCGTCTGTTTCATTGTGCAGGTCACGAATTCAAGTCTCGTCTTATCTGAGGGTTGTTCTTGCAGGTTGGGCAGTTCCTCCTAGTGGTTATAGCAGCAACCGGTGGGATTCGACCTCATGTAATGTGAGTACGATACCATCGTCGTTGCCGATTCCACTAGTCTACAAACAAACAAAAAATAAATAAAAAAATAAAGGACTTTGGTCATAGGTAAAAGGCCATGGATACTCACATTGCCTACTCTACAATGGAGTGATCTTTAGACATGCATGTGAGGAGTTACATTTCCCACTCTTAGATGGAGTTATCCATAAACATGCATCAACATGCAAGCTCATGAACTTTTCTTATGAAGAAAATTTTTAGCAAAGGGCAAATTTGTTGCAGCCAAGAAGAATACCTCCCTTGCTAAGAGGGAGTGTTGACTTTTTATGTAGCTTTAGGAGGTATTCCCACATGCCAAGAGGCCTCCTAAGTCAACCTGGAAAAATTATGAAAATAAAAAAGTTCAAATTCAAATTTTTTGGATTCAAGTAGGCTCCAAAATGTCAAGTTGGCCCCACAATGAAATGGTGTGAATCTTGATCAAATTCACCCCATATTACTAGTATATATACAAAATGAGAATTCCTCATTTTGACCTCTCACTACAACACAACATATCTTCTCAAACGGTCGTAGAAAGGAGCAGAAAAAAGGACAAATAGACCAAGTCAACAAAGTTGTTATTTGACCTGTTGTTTGAACGAATTATTTGGCCTAACTTGACTGCAGAAGAGGTTGAATTTGACTGCATAAATAGCAGCTCAATTTTAACCGCATAAGATGATTTTTTGACTATATGTTTGATCACAGGGGTTGATTGTAGGTCCGAGTTGATCGCAAGAGTCAACTGCAGGTTCGAAGGTTATCACAGGAGATAAGTTTCCCAGGTTAAATTTAACCAAACTTAACTATTTGGATGGTTTGACCAGCATTAACTGGATGATAGTTTGACCAAGTTTGACTAGTTCTTAGACTTGGATTTTGGCATATATTTCTATACAAATTTGGATTTGTAAACATTGATGGAGAAAATTTCTCCTAGAAGAAACGTTATTGGGTTTTTACCCAACTTTGGGTTTACCAGGGAAAATTTTGTTGTCTCTATCGTTCATGGTTGTCTCTTTATGATCTTATTGTTTTTGTTGCATTATTGTTGATAATTTTTTATATAATTTCTCAACAATATCAGTGGCATTAGATAAATTAATTGAAGATCATTAGGTAGTAATTATCAAATCAAAAGATTGTTTCCTACTATGGATACTTTTAGAAAATTTAACAGCTTGATGGAATTAACCACCATGATTATAGATTCCATTGCTAGTAAAAAATCAACCCTCACATCATTGTAATGGGATGCCACTTATATGAATATGATCATGTTAAATCCTTCGGGAAGGAAGGTAATTTAATCTCACCAACTAGGATAAATCCCATTAACACTCTCTTTGAAGGTGAAATCCCCCTTGATATTTTGGTAGCGTGTTGCACCTCGATCTCTATTGAAGGTGGATTTCAAGATAATTAGGGCTTCAACTTCATTAATGAAAACCTAATAGGTGACCCAATGGAAATATCCCTTACTCGAGTACCTAATATACAACTGGAAGCATAAGATTGAGAAAACCAAGAAATTCATGAAAAGAACGGAAATGCATCGACCAAAAAGTTTAGGAAATCAACATGTTGCTAGGGGATAGTATAAGGTTAAAAAACTTATGGATTTTTCAAAATCCTCGATGGTTGGATGGTTTTTATGAGTATAATGGGAGCAACCTCCCACAAAAATTGGATGGAGGATAATTTTTACAATTTTTTGGACTACTTATAATAAAGTGTGGTTCTAGTAAAAGAATGGATTACCTATTCCTTAAGTACTCTAAAAGATGCAAAAACATCCTTCAAAGAATTTAGAAATGGGATTGTTGGGGCTTACCCCTAAAAAATGGAAGTTTATATCTCAATTCATATTCAACTCAAATTGAATGCACTTCTATCTATGATCGAGGTCTATTGTTGATGCTCTAGTCCAATGTTGTTTTCAGAGAAATTAGCAACACTAAAAATTGACTTTGGAGTTGATAATTATTTTTTATAATATAGGTATATGGGGTTGGAAAGGATATTAGTGAGACTTGACACATCCAAAGGCATGTAAATCTCCATCATTCTTGAAAAATGACCTGCGATCTTTCACCAAGGTCTAGATTATGAAGGATTACCATTCAAGTGTGGGACGTGCCCAAAGTACAACCACCTAGTCAAAGATTCTACTCTCCATTTTCCCAAAATAATGGGTTTGAAAATTTATCTACCTATGAAATAAACAACTCCCGTATCATAAGAAAATTTTCATTCAACATCATTACATGTCTCCCCGATGAATGACCATTCAGTACCAAATTTTCTAGCAAAAATTCTAGTCATGGAACAATAGGGATCTTCTAGGAATATGACCCCTCAACCTTAAAAGGAGAGACTCTAAATAATATTCTTCCTTCCCCACGTTATCCTATAGACTCCTCTAATGTTTGGAAATTTGGCCTTATGGAAGTTAATGTTGAGGATGTGTCTACAATTCTTCATGAAGATTTTCTCTCCAGTATGTTAGGGTTCTCAAAGACTCAACTTTCTTCACTTATCCCTTTGGAAAAACTAGGAGAAGTTAATGATGTTATTTCGGAACCCCCATAACTATTTCCCCCACCCTCAATAGACACTCCTATTAAGGAGCCTAATGAAAACAACATATCCATCGAGACCTCAAAATATAACCTTAGACCATGCAATAAGGATTATGGAACTTGTGATGGATATTTTGAAGTTTACCTTCACCTAGAAGACAACCATAAAACAATAAAATGAGGTATAGAGTTTTATTTATCCATAGCTTAGAGGAAAGAAAACTTGAAGTCATAATTTTGAAGGCAACAATCTTTACTAAGGATTCTTGGAGCATTTCCCCCCAAGACAAGTTCAAAATGATCTTCCTCTCCCTAAATTGTAAAGGTATAGACAATATCCCCAAGAAATTTTCCCTTAGAATGTTAATTAACACTCACAATCTAGATATTACTCTCTTAAAAGATATCATGACAGATGGGGAAAATTTGTTCAATATTTCTTTAAGATAATTAAACAGTGGGAGTTTAATGACATGGATGATTTAAGTCATACAGGAGGGTTTGTTATATGATAAAAGGAAAATGTTATTTCCCTATCTAATTCAAGGGATTTTGATTTAGGGTTTGTTGAATTCCTTATTTTTTCATACATGGAAAATTACTAGAAATATGATCCCTATATTGATCAACAAGAATACTAGAAATATATTTTTCCTAAGTCATGGATTTGGCAAGAGATGGTAATTTTTTGGGGGGATTTGAATTCTACTATCATTGTCTCTAATATATGGGGGCAACCAAATAATCACTTAGAATTTTTCCTCAAAATATTGGAGCAAATCGACAGGCTCAACATTGAGCCTACTAAGCTTACCCCACCTAGACTAAAAAAAGGACCAAGGAGGCTCAATTAGAAAATTGGCTCAATATATTCTAGGTATCTAAATATGTATTGGATGACTCACTCATAATTAGGCCATGGGTATCAATAGGAGGGGACTCTAACCAAAACCAAGTCATGTTGGAAGTGGTCCTTGATATAAGGAAGGCCCCTAGTCCATTAAAATTAAACGAAAATTACTCAAGGATGAAGACTTTATCCAAATTCTCAATAATGGATGGGTCCCCTTCAAAAATTTTCGTTATTAATCTACGTCCATTCCTTGCACTTAAGTCAATGTAACTAGGCCCCAATCCTACCATGATAGTAATCAACACCATCCCCCCCCACCCGCCCCGCCACCCTCCATTCAATGGAATCCTTTCTAAGCAACCAACCCAAACCAATGATAGTGATCCCAATATAAATAAGTAAGCCTTGACACAAGTGGATCGCTTCTCCTCACTCCCTCGAGACCTAGGACGAGCAGGCATAGATCATGATTTATAATTATTATATCATGGTTTATTAATGTTAAAATCATAGACCACTAATATGGGTACTAACCATTTTCAACGATACCTATGTATATTTAATCATTGGCTTAGGTAATGATTTCCCTCGTCCCCCAAGTTTTGGTTACACTAGCCCGAAATTCTATTTATACCCATGTATTTTAAACAATTGAAAATGTAGTGTTTTATAGACAAATTGAAAAAATATGAAAGGCTCTAACAGGAGATAGAAGAAGCCATTACCTCAAGACTCTCTTTAGAAGTATTTTGTTTCCTTCTTAAGGGGTTTCCTATTTCAAAACTATTTTTAAAGAGGAAAAAAGGCGACAATCGATACCATCCTTAGAATATCCAATTTTTTTTCCTAGATTTGTTTACCCAAAAGATAACCAACATCTAATGGTGGGAGTAGGAAAACATGAATTGCTCAGAATCAGAATTTCTTAAAGGACAAGATCTTAGGTATATATAGATTACCCCTAGAATTGTTTATCAGTTGTTATGACTTCACTGAGTTGGGTCTCCAAAGGGTAGTGTAAACTACAAATGTGATCGCTCCAAATGTATGGTGGCTAAACTTGAAGAAATTGTATACCTTTTATGCATGACGATGGGTATGGTGATAAATTCTTCCAAACCTTTGGTGATTAACTAGGGTCTAAGCATGAAAAGCACTAATTAGCTCAATTTTTCCCTTTTAGAACCTCATCCTTTGAGGCCATTATCAAGTATTTTGGTTTCATTTAAAAGCTAACCTATACCTAAAGTGACATTGGCAATGGCTCATAACCAAGATCAAAAAGAAATTGAACACTTGTGCAACAAATTGCTATCTCATAATGATCATCCAATTCATATAAAAGTTTCCTTCAAGCCATTTCAATTTATTGGAAGCCTCTATCTAGACAAAATTCACCAACTTTGCTACCCATTTTGTTTAACAAGAAAGCTAGGAGAAGAAAGGCACTAGTCTCTTGGAGAAACCTAACCATCCCTAAAATTCATGGAGGTTAGGGTCTCAAAATATATTTCCCCTCCCAAAGCCTGGGTAGCTAAGAATGTTTGGAGGGTTATTTAAGGAACATTAAGGTAATTTTGAGGTCTAAAATGGGCCTCCTAAGGAAATAATAAAATAATATTAGAATACATCATCAAATTTTAGAGGGAAAAAAGAAAAAACTTATTTTGAACTCGTATTTTCAACATATCTCCCTATGGGTTTACTCAAATTTCGAGTAGAAACACTCATTGGATGCAGAATATGATTCCTCATCCAAGGAGTACCCATATTGCATACTTTTGATGGACCCTGTTGCACGAAAAATGAGAAATACATGAAAAACGTGATTGCAATCATGTTTTTTCATGTATTTCTCATTTTTCGTGTAGCAAGGTCCATCGAAAGTATGCAACATGGGTACTCCTTGGATGAGGAATTAAATTTTGTATCCTACGAGTACTCTCGCTCGAAATTTTAGTAAAACCTTAGGGAGATAAGTTGAAAATATGAGTTGAAAAAATTTATTTTATTATGTAATTATTTTTTAATCTTTTTACTTTTTTACTCCAAAAATGATGAATCATTGCCCATGGTTGACATTATCATCTTGGATCCTATTGGTTCTTATTAAGTTTATTTTGGTAGTACATTTTTCTTAAGAGGCCCATTTTAGACCTCAAAATTCCCCTAATGAAGGATACTAGACACAAGTTGTAAAGGACAAATACCTTGACCCTCTTTCTATTGAAGATTGGATTTGATCCCCAAGAAAAAGGTCCAATCCTCTACCATCATATAGAAATCTACCAACATTGCCTTCCCTTTAAATCAAGACTAATTAATTTGGATGGTGGGGAAAGGGGAGATAGTCTAGCTTAGCCTTAACCCTTGGGTTGGAAGCAGATATCAGAATCTACTACATTTCCTCTAATATATTACCTAAATTTAAAGAGATTCCATATCCTATGTTAAATTGGAGTAGGGAAAGCATTGAATCCCATACAACAATAATGGGTTATCTATAGGTACCCTGACCTCTTACATGGACTATATAAGGAAATTTAGTGTGTTCATCAATGGACAAGAGTATGATACCTTATGGTCGGAAAATCCCTAAAGTGGTTATGCACTAGCTAATGGCCAAAAAATGACCATGTTCTATATTAAGGAAATCACTTGGTCAGAGCCCCAATTAGACCATTTTTCATTTGGTGTGGTGATTTTGACCGGTATATGGTTCGGTTACCTCTACCTAAATCTAATCTTAAAAAAAAACAAAAACAAAAAACAAAAACAAAAACAAAAACAAAAAAACAAAACCAAACAACAAAAACAAAACAACAAAAACAAATAAAACAAAACAACCAAAAAAAAAACAAAAAACAAACCAAAACAAAAACAAAACAAAAACAAAAAAGCACAAAAAACAAAAACACAAAACAAAACAAAACAAAAAACAAAAAAGTCACCTTAACCTAGCAAATAGAAAATTGTTCCTATATACCAGGTTTGAAGCTCTTAAAGCAAGGGATTTAACACGAGGTTTAAGATCATATCAAGCTACAAAAATATTTCTAATAACCAATATTATAAATTAGTCTCCTTTATCCTTTGTTTGGAAAATCATTATAAACTAAACATGATGAATCAAAGATATCTTATTAAAACATGGAAATAATTCTCATACTTAAATAATTATTAAACCAATGTATATTAGCAAATCTATAAGCAAATAGTTATCATACATTCATGAGCATGCATGATTATGTTCAAGGACAAATGAAAAATGTATTGTATCATATAAACAAATAGTTGATCATATGAACACAGACATGCATAATCAACACAATGCAAAAATATACAACTTCTAGAACTACTCTGTCGAGCAATGAAAAATTATCACCATATTCAAACCATATAAAAGTATTTAAATTGAAATACAACAAATAAAGCATCATTTCTATCCTCATGCATATCTACAGAGAATCCTCCACGCAATGCTCCATGATCTCAAAGTTCTGTCAACATAGAATGAATCTATGGCAGTGTAAAATCTACATTAGCAGTAGAGATTGAATTTCAGAAAGTAAATCCATAATTTGGATATAGGCCTAGATCTAATTCTACAATAAAATCCTCCCTTGAAAGTATCCCTTACAGCAGTGCAAAAAAGTTTTCCACTCGAGGAAAAATCCCCTCCCTTGGCATCTAAAAAATTCCCCTTTTATAATACATTTCCAAGCACGAAACCTATTAAGCAGATCATGTTGAAACTTTTCTCAATCGAAGGTTCCTTTTCCAGAAATAACCAAATTTGGAGTTTCTCAATTGAATTTGTTTCTCTCACTACCTTTTTTCCATTCGCTCTAGCTTATCCAGTGGGGCTTTTCGAATTAAGTTTGTTGCCACGAATGTCCATGTCCGTGTTTGTCCAACAGTAAGAAATTTTGATTTTTCTCAAATTGATTTTCCTTTCTAGTGAAGTATTTTGGCTTGATTCAACGCCCCAATGCTCGAGATTTCCTTCTACCTGCAAATAAAAAAAAATGGTACTTTCATAAGTAAGATTTTCGCCAAGCTTAAATCTAGCAATGAATACAAGCAATCTTCAACAATTGAGATAAGGGTTTAAAAAGTTACAGCAACTGTGAATCCTAGAATTTAACTCGGGTATCATGATAGAGGGCCTATAATTTTCAACACGAACTTTAACCAACTAGACCACCCATGAAATCTATTCGCATTAACATCATATAACAATCGCATGTGACTACAATTCATGTTAAACGACATTTGCAGCTCGTTGTAGTGTTGAATGGAAACCTTAGTGATGGTATGATATTACATCCTCTACGATGGCAAGCTCGTGGGACCTTTATGGCTTCATGCCCTTTGTGTTAATTTGGTAGCTTAGTGACAAATTCCAACCATGGGACTAGATTCCTCTTTTTGAGAGGACCAAATTTTACTATTGAAGCGCTCAATTTAGATAAGAGAAAATGTTTTGAAGAAAATGCCACATGTGCACAAAAGGATAGGTCGCCCATAACTAACGAAAATGGACACCCTTGGAAGCCTACAAATACAAGTGACCTAAAGCTCATTTTATAATCACCAAGCATATTCTTCTTCTCTTCTTCATTGATTGGTTCGCATAGATCAGAGGTTTGGTCGGGGAAATTGGTTTGTATAGATCTGAAATTGCAGGACTCGAAGCTCGCACGTGTGTTTCAGGTTTTTGTTTCCAACCACAACCTTGATACAGGAAAACTCTGGTTACAACCACAAGCATGTAGGCTCATGAGTGTGGTTGGAGGGTTTTATTCATTCACACGTGCACTCTTTGCATGTGGGTGGAAACTAGGGTTTCTTTTATCAGTTGAGTGCAGAGTTCATAATTTGACCATAGAAGTTACAATAGTAGACCACACATATTGACAGTTGATTGTTGACTTCTGAATCAGGGTCTTGAATATTGGTATTGTTGGGATCATCTCTTAGATGTGGTTTAGTTTATTTTGTTGGACAATTTTGTAGTTGAAGATATGGGTCATTGTACTCTCTTTGTTGAAACATTCAATGGCAATCTAATAAGAAGAATAATTTGAAAGGGTTTTGCCCTATACTCCGACCAATCATGGTGTCCCTATGTGTGAATTATTTTCTTCTATTGTTCCTTTATGTTCTGCAATATTGTTGATAATATTGTTATTTCTACGTAGTTACATATGTTTTTTAATAATTTTATAATGTTATGAGGTGAATTCAATGTGTAAATAATGAAATGCAATTATCTAAAGCAAAGAACAATATAGCTCTAAGAAAAATGAACATGGTATCAGAGTTGGGCTGAAGAAAATTCATTGAGATCACTCATATGGAGACACCATTGATGGAACCAAGATAATATAGAGGAGACCTAAAAAACTACTAGGGTTTGAAGGAAACCCTAGGAAATTTGGTTATTAGGGTTTGATGGATATCACAAGGTTAGGATTTGGAAGAAACCTCGAGATAAGATAAAGGCATGAGTTTTACAAGCATGATCAATGAAAAAAAATTTCACATTTGTGACAGGATTGGTGTAACCCTAGATGGGCTAGTCTCAATTAGGCCTAGTTGTTGATGAAGTAAGAAAGATTGGTTCAAGATGAAAATGATCACCTCTCATTAAATATAAGTACCTTTCAGATTTATGTACTTATTTGTGATTCATTTCATTTTTATGAATATTGATTTGATTATTGCTTCATGCATGCATATTTGAGTATGTTAATGCTTCTAACCTCTAGATGAGATGTGATTTGCATATCATTCTTGAGGATCATCTAAGTTGTAGGAAACGAAGGCTAGTGCAAGAAGATAAGAGCTAGTGAAATTTTGACAAAGTGCTAAAGTTTCCAATGACAAATAAGTGCTATAAAGGTACATGAATACTACAAGGTATATAAGTTGTAAGTAAGTTTGATTTATGGTATATGTGATATATATTGGTGCTCTTTATATTTGGCAAGCATCTTTCATTTTAGATGTATTGGATTTCTCAATCTCATAAATTTGACAAGAAACATTGATTTTGAAATATGATAACTTGATCCTATTGTTACTTCTTGTGATAAGTGTGATGAAAGTGTGACAATAATATTGATTCTCTTTTTGATCTTGGTAAGTTTTAATCAAACTTAGTAAATTTAACAAGTGGTAAAATTAGATTCCCTGACTTGATGTTGTGATTGTGATCCATGAAGTATGAAGATACACTTGAATGACACTAACCCTTAATGAATGTTTGTTGACATGTTCATATGTGATGATGAAGCAACTAATGATGACTTGTTATGATATACATCTGAGAACCTAATATAGTTTGTGATCTAACAATTTTGTTGTAGCATGAAAATATTATGATAGAGAGGTTGATGTCATGAATAATGATGATTGAAGAGGCTTCCTATTCAGAGGGAGAGACTCTTGATGAGATCCCAACACCTTTCATTATTTGAAAATAAGACACTTGACTATTGAAGGAAAGAATTATGGTCATGAATAAACATTTGAAGTTTTTTTGGAAAGTTTAGATCTGAGCATAGATGGTTTCTCCTAGTCCAAGACCCAGTTGTTGGGATAAACGCTTAAGGGTGCAGTTCTAAGCTTCATTGTTATGAAACCATCTCACAAAAAGATAGAAAAGATATATCAACGCCTTAGAAATAAGCCTCTTCGAGGAGGCAACCTCCTTTACATTACAGAAATGAACAATTCTTAGATGATACAAATGACAAGACCTCCTTTCTATATATAAGAGTTTAAGGGGTCATAATATAATTAGAGCCGACATAACAATAATAATGTAAGGGCACAATAATAACAATAGTGGGCTTCTATGAGGCACAATAATAACAATAGTGGGCTTCTATG